>KN470533.1:0-10683 GCA_000787095.1 Periophthalmodon schlosseri | reverse complement strand
CAGCGACCCCTGTTGGCGCTTCGGGGGACTGCCTGATTCTGCGGCAGTGTTGTTTGGGGCCACAGCTTAGGGGAGGCATTTATTTGTTTGTGTGTCTGGCTTTCCCAAAGTGTTTGTTGTAACCCCAGTACCGGGAATCGCACCTCTCCGATACCACACCCTCCCCACCCCTCCTCCTAATCCCTGTGCTGTCAGCGTGCCACGGAGTTTGTCACCGTGGGCGCCTGCTGTTTGGGAATATCTTTAGAGCATTGTGTCAGGCTTCAAAAATATCCCGTACCTATCTTTAAAGCGCTTATGACAGTTTAGACTACTCAGAACAGAATTTGATATTTAAGATTTTACTGGGCAGCAGATCTGACATAAGTAGACATAACTGTTACCTAGCAACCGTAATGTTAACAAGAGCCAAAACTTGTCAAAACTGGACTAGAGTTATGATTAAACTAATACAAATAAAATACAACACGTTTATTTTGTTACAAGAATGTTTAAACTGACAAAAATGCCTTCCATATGTGTGAATTGTCTGCATTTTGGATGGAGTTCGAACTCACCAAATTCACTGCTTCCTGTATTTTTTTTTCTCAACTTTTTTTTTCACAAACTGCCACTTAACTGAAGCAAAACTATGATAAATATTTACTACATGTACTATCTGACCAAACCACTAGACCACAATATGAAATATGAAAACCTGTCATAGGCCTATATGTACTTTAAAGGTCCTATATAAGGCAAAATGGACTCATTTTAAGTCATGTTATAATGTTTTTACCTCATCAAAAACATATCTGCAGTTGTGTTTTGTTTGTTTGAGTAACCCTTTATTATTAGTCTGTCTACATCTCCAACGCTCAAAATGCTGTGTTCCACCTTGTGATGTCATGAAGCGATAGTTTTCAAGTTAACAGCTACCTTTAACCTTTTGTTCAGTAGACACTGGCAATTCCAGGGATGAAATCATCCAAATGATTCTACTGAAGGTGTATGGAGTTTAAAAACACAGTGGAGCGCTTCCTGTATTACCACATGACATCACAAGGTGGAACAGAGTGTTTTCTGTTTGCGAGAAGAACTCAAACCGAGCCTAAATATGCAGGATTTGCGTGTTAAACGTGTGAATGAAACAAAACAAAACTCCGGGTCTGTTTGTGATGAGGAAACATTATAACATAGATTAGAAAAGAGTGCAGCATGGGCCCTTTAACCTTAATGCGTCTATGCAAAGGCTATTGTGAAGATGAGGCTTTCTAAACATGCCTGCTCTCCACATCTAGTACAATGCATCTAAATCAGGTCAGGAATGGAGAGATTCTGTGCCAAGCAAACAGAACAAAATGTGCTCCTCTCCCGCTCCCCATAGAGGCTTTGCAGAGATGTCACACACTCCGCCAGCGCTATCAGGGACACAAAAGGTAGTGAAAGAATGAGGAAATCACAAGGGCTCGTCAAAGTAAGTTTAGTTTGTAACTAGTGCTCTCTTTTTAGCTCACGTCTCATGGGCCGCAGCCTCCATTTCTTTGGCACAACACAAATCTGGCCTTTGGTGTGTGACCTCACTATTATGTTAGTATCATGTCTGTAATGTAATAAGGTTGCTCTGTTTTTATCTCTCTCTCTTTTTAACCTGTAAATATAATAAGAATTAAAAAAGCAAATGGCCTAAAATGTATTAAGGATTCCATCGGCGCATGCCCCAAATTGGACTGACAGATAGACCAGTGGTGGATGAAGTACTTAATTTTGTTACTCAAATAAAAGTACAGATACAGAGGCAAAAAGTTACTCAAGTAAAAGTAAGTATCACATGAAAAAATCTATTTAAGTAAAAGTATTTAAGTACCCGTTTAAAAATTTACTTTTAGAGTAAAAAGTAAGTATTTCACTCTAGTGTTTAAAGTGTAAATGTAGTGATACTGATTCAAAATAACACATATTTTGGTCAGCAGTAACAATACGAATCAGTTTCTTAATTTTTCTTATGAATTTTGTGTATTTATTTTTGTTTGCTCAAAGCAGAAAATTGAACTCGAAAACTTTAGTCAGATTGTTAAACGAGCATGGTAAAAATAATCCTTCAAATCATATAAAAAGTACTTTTTACTTTTCAGTCCAGTTCAAAAATATAGTGGAGTAGAAAGTACAGATACCTGCTCTCAAATGTAGTAAAGTAAAAGTGAAAAGTATCCACCGTAAAATGTACTTAAGTAAAGTACAGATACCTAAAAATTCTACTTAAGTACAGTACTTTACTACTTATACTTCGTTACCTTCCACCACTGCTGTTGACCTTATCTGTTGTACTTTTTATTTCAAACAGAATGTAACAGTATTTCACAACTAGTGTATATATAACAAAAAATGCATATCAAACAACAGAGAGGCAATAGATGTATAACAATGTAAACCTTAATATCTCAAATGTCCAACAGATGGCAGTGTTTTTGCTTTACAAACTTGTCAAACTTTGGATGTAACAAAATAAACATAAAAGTAGATAAATTGAAGAAACAAACCTTGAAGAAACAAAAAGTTAGCTAAGTTTAACTAGTTGAAACTGAGCACATTAGCAGTGTGATCTCTATATATGTTTAATGTAAAAACCATGTAGTACTGTGACTATAAAGAACAGTGATTTCACACACAGTAGGTATATATGTCAGAGTTGTCACACTGGAGCCACAGTCCCACCTCTCGCTGGTAAAAATGTAGAGGGCACGGACACCTTGGGAGGAGGGTCATGGCTAAAGAGGGAGGCGTCTAAAATTAGCCAGCGCCCCAGTGGACTGTTAAAGCTACACTATCTGTCCTGCTAGCGCCACCGCGGGCTAACTCCAGTCTAGCACAGTTTTGAACTGCTTAAGACACATCAGGCAGATAGCGGAGGTGGAGAAAACTACAAGAACCAGGTGAGTGAGGGAGCGGGCTGAATACTTGAGCCATGTGGATGTTTGGGGGGTTCTTTTGGGGTCAGCGAGTGCTGGGCATTTGGTTTGAAACCCAATCCCCATGTGGCGTTTAGAACATCTGACAACATGTCTGTGTTATTACTCTCATTGCTTTTATAGTGAAGCATACTTTACTGCAGTATGGGGGGCCTTCTGCAACGCATTCTCAGGATCCTAACCAAGTAAAAGTAGTAAAGTACAAATTTTAGGTATCTGAACTTTGCTTAAGTTAATTTTACAGTGAATACTTTTTACTTTTACTTCACTACATTTGAGAGCAGGTGTCTGTACTTTCTACTCCACTACATTTTTGAACAGAACTGAAAAGTAAAAGTATTTTTTGTTATTGTTTGAGACCTGAAGAAAAGACTGAGGGTTTACTTTTAACACGTTCATAGTTTGACAAAACAAAAATATAACAAAAAATAAACAAATAAAAACAGCTACAATAAAAAGATTGGTTCAGTTGTTTCTATTGAACAAAATTCAGCACAAATCTTTATCAAAATCACTACATTTGAAGCTTTATTAGATCTCAAAATCTGCGCAAAAGCACATTTAAGCACATTTTTAAACAAGTACGTTGATACTTTTACTTAAGCAGATTTTTTCATGTGATACTTTTACTTTTACTTGAGTATTTTTTTGCTCCGGTATCTGTACTTTTACTGAGTAACAAAATTGAGGACTTCTTCCACAATCTCAATAGCTGGGTTTCAGATGACATCTCAACATTCTATAGGCCACTAATATATACTACAGATGAGGGGCAGTTAAAATAAATAGAAATGATCAGGTTCAATATTTGTGAATTTATTTTTTGACTATTTCATGACAAAATACAATGTAATCCATAGGGAAAAGTGGCTCAGTGCAGAACGTCCATAGAGATACATTGGCAAAAACAATTGTAAAAAGTAAACAAAAAAGTAAAGTAAATAGACTGTATATATAAATGGATATAGCTAACCTGCTAGCCGTCGCGTTCCAAATAGGGAGTGAGCATGTGCGCGTTTCCCACTCAATCGACTCTGGCTCCAATTCACTTTACATTGAAAAACTGTCGCCACACTTTCTGTAACTGCTGCAGTGAACCTTGTCATTTTGATCTTAAAATGTTCGTATTGACCCACTCTGCATGATCCTGGTATTTTTATTTCACTATTGTGTCCGTGATTCAATATATGAACATTTATAACAGACAAATCAAGCACCTTCCCCGAGGTCACTCCCGCTAGTGTTAGCAACAGGTTTGATTGACAACGTTGCTAAACTTCCACTCCCTGCTAAACCAATGGTGCGGACGGGAAGGGGCGTTTGCTTCAACAGCCTCGCTCCGGGTTGGCTCTTTGGGTGCTATGATACTCGTGGTCGGAATTCCAAATGTGGAACTCAGCTCCAAATTCACCACTATAACTGCTCTAGCCTCGACAAGCTTCATTTGACTGGAGCCGAACGCTATGGGTGACGTCACACTCACTTAGTCCACTTCTTTATACTGAGCGACCTCAGGGAAAGAAGGCAGTTTTCTGATGTAAAGTGAATTGGAGCCAGAGTCGATGGAGCCGGAAGTGCGCCCATAATCACACATACAGCCTATGGTTTTCATTGGTTTTCTTCATAAAGAAGCCGCTGTCTTTGCACTTTGAAATAAACTTCCCTTTTTTCCATCTCTTTTGTATCAGGTTCGTCAGAGTTTTGTTGGTCCTGTGCTGTGTCTTGTTCTCAGGGCGCTGATTAGGCAAATAGGCGCTAACGAGCAGCAGATACAGCTCTCATTATCCCAGCCGTCAGTGTTGTCATCCATCCTCTGGTCTTTGGCTGCTCTCCCATTACCGCTCACTGAGTTCGGCTCCAGCCAACTAAAACCCTGAGCACTGACCGGCACTACTGTAAATCCTACTCAAACTGAATCATTAATGAAAAAAAACATTTACAAAATTTTTATGTCTGTCCCGATGTCATATGTTGGTATTACGATTACTGCGCAGTTTTACAATTATTATTACTATTGAGCAGCAGTGGATGAAGTACTCAATTTTGGTACTTAAATAAAAGTACAGCTACAGAGGTAAAAAGTTACTCACGTGAAAAAATCTACTTCTAAGTATTTAAGTACCTGTTTAAACATGTACTTTAAGAGTAAAAAGTAAAAGCATTTCACAAGTGTTGTTCATTTGTTAAAGTGTAAATGTCGTGATATTGATTTAAAACGATACATATTTTGGTCACAGTAACAGTACAAATCCATTTCTTAATTTTTCTTAGGAATATTGTGTATTTATTTTCTTTGCTCAAAGCTGAAGCTTGAACTCGAAAACTTTAGTCAGGATGTTACCACAAACATGGTAAAAATAACCCCTCAAATCATATGAAAAGTACTTTTTACTTTTCAGTCCAGTTCAAAAATGTAGTGGAGTAAAAAGTACAGATACCTGCTCTCAAATGTAGTGAAGTAAAAGTAAAAAGTATACACTGTAAAATGTACTTAAGTAAAGTACAGATACCTAAAATTATACTTAAGTACAGTACATTACTACTTGTAGTTCATTATCTTCCATCACTGTGAAATCATTTATTAATTTTGATTATTATCTTATATAGATAGATATAGTCCTGTAGTTTGTGAACAGCTTCTTGAAACCTTCTGAATTCAAATGTATGTGATTGCGACATAATGGGAACTACACATACAGTTATACATACAGTTTAACTTTTTTGTTTAAAATCACTCATTTACATTTACACAACTGTTGATTAAACTTGCCATTCCAGGTGATGGGACTTGTCTGTAAAAGTGTACATATACAGAGCACGTCTCAAGGCTTAAACTTTTTTCCATACCGCTTCTACGCTCCCATAACAACTTGGCGTGTGGCGTATTTTATTTTTTCTCATGTTTTTATGCTTTTCCCTGATGAAATAAACCCATTCAAACTGTCTCATATCTCACGCTCGCTTAGCAGTGTGTGATCATAGTCTGACCTTTGTGTTTTGTGTATCACCCGTGTGTGTGTGTGTGTGTGTGTGTGTGTGTGTAGGAAACTGCTCAGTTAAGGCCCCGTCCAGCCCCTGCTCCCAGTCTGTGAGTCAGGGTGCTTCCACTGCTGTGCACTGTAAGTCAGCATGGCCTCTGCAGCTTCATAACATCCTCTTTAAACCCCCCTCCCCCTCCCTTTAAACCCCCCCATAGGCCTATCGCTGTAACACATTTAAAGTGCTGTATATTGCTATAGAAAGTATTTTGATAAACAAAAATATTGAGACTACTTAAACCCCTGACACAATAACCCATAAGCATGATGGTCTCAGTAAACCTTTGTCTAAATAAACATTGCAAAACACAATAAATAACTAGCACAGAAAGTCATATTAGTACCTAGAGATGCACCAATCCAGGTTTTTCAGTTCCAATACCAATTTCTTTAAGTATCCGCCAATTCCTGATACCAACCGATACCAGTGCAGAGACTGAAAAGAGCATTTATTTCCTTAAAACAAAACTAAAATAAGACCAAACTGATCAAAATGTGTTATGTAGATGTTATTTCTCTCTCAAGTAACAACAGAACAACTTTGTATAAATAAAAGTTCAAACATTCTGAGACTTTCTGAGCCGACTATGACCTGTAAATACTGTTATTACATCAATTCATGTCCAACCGGGATATCGACTGAACCGATATTTGGAAGCCGATATCTGTTCCAGCTCTTTTTTCAGTTAGTATCAGTACCTATTAAAATCATACATAATAAATTTACTATATTAACTATATTAAGTATAGCCGCTGCTCCTGACAGGTTTCCCCAGCAGCACTGAATGGGCCAAATGCAAACAAGTTATTCAACTCTCTGCTGCTCAAATGTTAAAGCTGCACTCTGTAACATTTTTGTGAAGAGACCGTCACCGTGGAGATCTGAACGTTCCACAGTATGACATAGAAAGTATCTATCTAACAAAGACAAGCGATTAACGCCACCGGGCCAAGTTCCAGGTGGGATCTGTGGAGAGCATGTAAGCCTGCATGTGTTTCAAGGTATTTTTAGATAGATATGTTTAATGCCAAACTGTGGATCAATCCAGGCTTTCCCTAAGCACGACACCGCCATTCGTTCTAGAAAAACAGGTGGCAGAACAGCACTAGAAAAGTTACATAGTGAAGCCTTAACGTAGTACAATAAACATCTAAATACAAGTTTTAAAAGTAGATATACTTTACTGTTACCCATGTTAAAATTAAAACACATGATAATTGGTTCTCCTCTGATCTCATGTCTGTATTCATTTCATTTTTATACTGTCAAATACGAAACTATCAGATTACACGGTGCAAGACAAAATCAGACACTGTTTTCTGGCCTCCTCCCCGTCTGTCGCCCACGCCATCGGTGACTATAGCTCCCTAGCTCTACCTAGTGATCAGAGACGAGAGAGCACACCCAGTCCTGCATCCTTCTATTTGTGTGTTTGTGGCTTTTACCCATTTCTGCAGTGGTTTCAGTTAGAAGTGGGCAATAGATCGGACACAATTCAATGTCAAAAGAGTTGGTTTGAATATATGCAATAGTACAGCATGTATTTTTGCAATATGTTGGGTTCAAGTGACATTACAACAGTCTAGACTCTCTATAGTTTAACACTGAGCTGGAGGACAGGTTAGAAATACACTATCAGTCAAAAGTTTGGACACACCCTGTCATTCAGTGTTTTTTTTTCTTTATTTTACTACTTTCTACATGTTACATACATTCAGAAGACACTACTACCGGTACATAATTCCATATGTCTTGCTTCATATATTTGATGTCCTCTGTATGTATATAAAAACGTAGTAGTAGTAGCAGTAGCAGTAAGAAAGTAGTAAAAATAAAGAAAAAAAACCTGAATGAGAGGGTGTGTCCAAACTTTTGACTGGTAGTGTATATGGTAGAATTTCACTGTGAAAATGCAGATTTGGTGACCTCGTTTATAACTCATACCCTGATACCCTAATTACAGACTGGCCCTAGCCACATGAAGCTAAAACTGACACTAGAGCTGGGCAAAAAAAACGATTAAAATTTCTAAATTCAAATCAATTTGTTCGGAAGAAAATCTGTTTTTATTTTACCCACTTTCTTCCATTGGAAATTGCATTGAAAATGCAAGAAAGGCTGCACTGCAGTCACAGGGACCAAAGTTTAGCACAGGGCCACACACAGGGCCATGCAACGCTGACTTCTCTGAAATCAGTGAAGTCAACTGAAATGTTGGGGCTGCATGTTTAATCCAATAGTTTGTTTTATCTCATTCATAAAAGATTTCTCAAGTGGCCAAAGGGTTAAATATGATCACCAAATACAGTCTTTTCAGCTTTGACCATTTTCTGTAGTTGACAGAACATTTTTAATGGAGAGGGGAAAAAAATCCAAAATCTTATTGAAAATTGAATTTTTAGAGAAAGAATCAACAATTTTATTTTCAGGCAAAATGGCCCAGCCCTACGGCACACACCTCAACGTCCTCTCTGTCAGAATACATGAAAACAAAGTGAAATTAAGAAAGTGATGCCTTTATTCAACCCCAAAGACATGATTGTTACCCTGAGATTAATACTGCAAATTTGTGGAGCCAATCCCAGATAAATATTTGTGGATCATAAGTTTGGCTATTTCGATTTTGATTTATGTAAAAAACAGTGAATCTCCCACAGACTTATACAGGCCCATCAAAAATTATAACATGAAGTTCTAGAACATGAACGCAACCTATTCATGGGTTTCAGCTTCCTGTTATATGCAACTTTTTTTTTTCTTTTTCTCATTCAAAACATATAATATTTAGTTTGAAATTATCAATCACTACGGTAACAATCGTCATTCTTTGTCATTCTGAAACCCATGGATACTTGAACCTCAACCAAGGAATTATTGTGATCACGATAATCCCTAAAAACACTGCAGTATTAATTTTTGTCATTAGAGCCCACTCCATGTATCCATAGCCCATACATGTTGTCTGCAGTCATGTGATCAGTGCCGCTGTCCTTCTCAGTGTGGTCATTGTTTTGTTTTCATCCCCAACTCAGCGGCCGCTAAATTCGCTGACCTGCTGGGCTCAGTTCGCAGAGGTTCAGGGCCCATCCCGGACGGAGAGGTCAGACCCTGTACCACCCCTCCCCCCTCTGCCTTCTCTGCCCCCTCACCCCCGCACACCCCTGCTGTCCCAATGCAGAGTAAGTAAGAGGAGCTCAAGAGGCTGGTTTCACAGTACGACTTTACTACACCCAACCCGATTCCTCAAAATATTATAGAAACTTTGACCCAGGAGGAAAATTAAAAGGACTTAGTGGTACAAGTAATCTTCAATAATCAGCAAACAGGTAAAAAGCAAACAGAATATTAATACAAAATATGAATATTAAAATTAGTAAAATAAACTAAACTAAAGTAAACTAAAAAAAAAAAGAAATTATATTCTTTGATGAAGCTATATTAAATCTGCAGGACCATGTGGCTGTAGGGATACCACACAAATGTTGAACCTACATAATAGACCTTGCCAGACCTTGTCTCGAAAACTGCTGAAATTCCCAATTGGCATATGCATTTTCTTAGGCTTATTTAGTTTATTTATTTTATTTTATTACTACTCCCTACTGTAGCTTGAAGTTATATTTTTCTGCATTTAAAATAATCCAAAGCACAGAATTAAGCCCGTCACACACTACAGGATAATTTGCCCGATTCAGGTCTCAATTTGCTTCTCCCCGACTTCAGGGAGGCGTGACCCGTAACCACAAAACATCACCATGGCAACAGCCAGTAAAATAGAGCGTCGGGGCAGATGGAGTGACAGACGCAGAGGCGCAAGATACAAACTCAGGAAATAATGAGGCGGCTTTATTACTCACCTCTCATTCATATTATCCATTAGAATTTGTCCTCCGCAAATAATGACCCCCAGTTCACGAAACAGCACTACTATCCAGTTTGAACCGTTCTTTAAAAAGTAAAAAGGCAAGAGTAGTTCCTCACGTGTCTCTGTTTACATAAATTCACGCAACGAGGATCAGGATGAAGCTGCTGCCACAGTCAGCACGACTCTACTTCCTGTGTAGTTTATCTCCAGCCTTCTGTGCATTAAAAGCATTTATCTGAACTACTGCACCACATTTCACTAATAATAATAACACAGTTTTGATTTGTATCTGAAGTAGAAGTGCAATGTTCTGATCTGTTGAACACTTTTTACTGTAGACAGGAAACAGCTGACACGAGGAGCGCTACAGTTTTGATAGCTCACAACTTTTAGCTTGCGGTGTGCGGTCTCTTCGCTGCAGCTTTTGCACTCGGGAGATCATAACATTTAAAATCTCATCCAGTTGTCCTCGTGTCTGTGGTCTGCGCTTTTTTTCGCACGTTTAAAAATCTTTTAAAACACAATCCTGTAGTGTATGGGGAGCTTTACTTTGTCTCCAGGGGAAATTCCTCTGAATTCCTGTTGTTACCTGATCAGAAAAATCAATCAAAATACCAATCAAAATGTAATAAATGACATTATTCTTCCTGTACAGCACTATGTTCACAGTAATAATAATAATCATAATAATAATAAACATACAACATAACCATAATAATCCCTCCTCAAAAATATTTACCTGCATTTTCCTCACTATCTTCTTTGTCTTTTCCGCTCCTACATTGGCTCAGTGTCCAGGCTCACAGACTTGGTTAGCAGTGTCCGTAAGGT
>KN470532.1:15911-28654 GCA_000787095.1 Periophthalmodon schlosseri | reverse complement strand
GAGTGGAGGACAGAGGAGCCTCTTAAGAAGTTACACGTCTGTGAGAGTCAGAAATCTTGCTTGTTTGTAGGTGACCAAATACTTATTTTACCGAGGAATTTACCAATTAATTCATTAAAAATCCTACAATGTGATTTCCTGGATCCTTTCCCCCCATTCTGTCTCTCATAGTTGAAATGTACCTATGATGAAAATTACAGGCCTCTCTCATCTTTTTAAGTGCGAGAACTTGCACAATTGGTGGCTGACTAAAGACTTTTTTTGTCCCACTATATATAGATGGATAGATAGATAGATAGATAGATACAGGTTTATATAGATATATATAGATATATAGATAGAGAGAGAGAGAGAGAGTTACCAAAATATTACCAACAAGTTAAACTAAAACAACTGGACATAATTAGTTTCTTTTTAGAAGCTAATGTTTTGCTAACAACCAGTTCACAACACAATGGGACCTGTGTTGGTGACTGTGACCCACTAGCTCTGTCCCAGGTGTGAGAGAGCAACAGCACAAGCACTGATCAAGCTGCGTGGTTGGGAACAAAACATCGGCTTCTAAAACTAAGTAAGTCCAGTTGTTCTAGTTTAACTTAATGATAATATCTTATTTCTGGATGTCTCAACATTTCCATCAATTAATGTTACCAAAATTATAGCATAACAGCCCCAAAAAGATTTTACATGAACACAGCCACTGTCTGTATTGTGCAAGGTGCAATTTCAACCAGTACAATTATAGTTCATAATATTTAATCAAGGACACACCCAGAGTTTGCTGACAATAAAAACAATGTGTAATTCAAGGAGTTAACCAAGGTCATGACAACTTATCAAACTCACTTGTAATGATCTAACCCTTTATGTAGCCTCTGTCATCCTACTTGTGTTTCATACACACAGCTGTACAAAGTCACTGCTATACACTTGTGTCAAACTGTGACATTTACACTGTTATTCTCTCTGTTCTCACCACACGATCTGTTTAGGATTCACTGCATCACCAACGTCACGTCAGCACATGATTGGGTGTAAGAAATCTATAGGAATACAGCGCACAGAGTGACCTAATTGCTCTTGTATCTTTGTCTCTAACAAATACACTGGCATTACTCACTGTGCAAACAGATGAAAAGAAACAAGCAGGTGTCACCAAACAAGCGCAAGTCACTAGTTACTAGTTAGAATTGTATCTAAGAATAACACATGACCTAACCCTCACCCCATATATGAGGGTCAAATCAAATGTAGCCTTTGCTTATGAAAATGGCTTCTGGATGGAAGCTGAAACATCTCGATTGCAAAAACCGTGTCCAGATGACCAACGTTGAAACCTTCTCTTAATTACAAAAACATGGTTGCTCAGTGTCTTTGTATGCAGGGTCTTGCATGTACAGCTGGATGCTTGAATAATTACAGTGGGTTAACTTCTGTAAATCCTGAGTGTGATGTCATCCATATCGTTCGGCACCAGTCACATGAAGCTCATCGAGGCTAGCAGTTATCGAGCGAATTCCGGCCACGAGTATCATAGCAACCAAAGCCAATCCGGAGCGAGGTTGTTGAATGTAACGCCTCTTCCTATCTGCACTGGTGGTTTAGCAGGGAGCAGGCGCTTAGCAATGCTTTCAATAAAATCTGTTGCTAATGCTAGCGGGAGCAACCTTGCAGAAAGAAGGTGCCTGATCTGTCTGTTGTTAAAGTTCATATCTTGATTTACAGACACAACAGTGAATAAAAAATGCCAGAATCATGTAGAATGGATTAATATGAACATTTTAAGACTAAAATGGTGAGCCTAACAGCAGCAGTTACGGAGAGAAGAGCAACTTTTTTAATAGAAAGTGAGTTGGAGTCAGAGTCTATGGAGCCGGAAGCGCACCCATGCTCACTTCCTATTTGGAACATGGCGGCAAGACAATTATCCAATCAGAAAACAGAATAAGAATGCATTTAATGCATTTAATGCATTCACACTGAAGACCGTGATTTGAATCCTGCTTAGAACATGCTCTTGACTGTTTATAACCCAGCATGCCTTGTTCTTCACAACTGACACACAATACTTGAATAAGTACACTTAGCGGAACAGGTATCTCCTCATGATCTACTGTCCTGACTTTGCCCTCTGTAACAGCAGCATTTCTCCCATGCAGGCTCTGTCACCCCAACAGTACAGAGCTCTAAATCAAAGGTGGGTAGAGTAGCCAAAAATGTTCCTCAAGTAAGAGTAACGTTACTTACTACAAAATAATATTACAAGTACAAAGTAGTGGTCCAAGGAATTCCTCAAGAAAGGAAAAGTACTACTCAAGAAATAGTAATTTAAATAGAAACTGTCAGGAAGTAGCATCTAATTTATAATTTGAAGTTAATGTTACTGGAATGAAAAAAACCTTAAATAATGCAAAAGATATACTATTTTCAAAGGATAGACACACAAATGAGAGAAAAAATAAATAAATCATAACTAAAGGAACGGTGCAAGAAAAGCAATGTTCAACATAAAGTTTTGTCACTTGTAGACTTACTCACAGTGGGAGGAGTAATAAAAACTTTTACCCAAGTAAGAGTACTGTTACTTCAATACATATATTACTCAAGGAGGAGTAAAAGTATGCTGCAAGGAAAGTGCTCCAATCAATTTCTTTAAAAAGTTACTCAAGTAAATGTAACTGAGAACAACCCACCTTTGCTCTAGATGGATGTGACAGTATCACTTTATTCAAACACATCCATCCTCTCCTGTAGAAAGAGGAGAGGACCACTCCAGCTGTCATCTCTCCCTGTCTATAGCGATTAGCGCCTGAACACATCTCCGGGACACAAAATTAAATATTGATCTATTTTCTCTCCACTTTCTCTCCCTCTATTTTTACACCTCTTCTTTTGCTACAGAAAGGTGCAGTAGCGGTGATGAGATTTCAAATGTGATCGGTCAGAAGTGAGCTTTGTGCTGGCCTAATGTCCATTTATCTTCACACTGTGCACTGTCAGCGTTTAACTCACTTTGAGACGAGGATTAGAAGCAACTGTGTCATTGGTAAGTCTTACAGACGCTAACCATGTATAGTACAGAATGGTAATGAGGAAGAGAGGAGAGACAGAGGTTAAAAATGAAATGGTGAAAATGGAGAGAAGAAAAGAAGTAAAGAAAAAAGAAAAGTGGGGAGAAAGAAATACAGAAAGAAAAAGGGATCCTCTCCTGCGGCCTGCTCCTCTGAGTCATGTAGCAAATAGTGTCTGGTTTGCTAATGGTTTGCCTTCTTTTTTGGATCAGAAGTTTGCTCTGGCAATCCTAATTTAATCTACTTACTTACTTACCAACCTACCTACCTACTTACCGACACACCTACGTACTTTCTACACACCTACTTACTTACCTACCTACTTATCTACCTACTTACGACCTAGCTAGCTACCTACCTATTTACCTAACTGCCTACTTACTTACCTACCTACTTATCTACCTACTTACTTACCTAACTACTTACTTACTTATGTATCTCCATACTTACCTACCTACCTAACTACTTAACTTTACGTTCTTACCTACCCACTTACCTACTTGCTTACTTACCCACTTACTTACCTACCTACTTACTTACTTACTTAACTACCCACTTACCTACTTGCTTCCTTACCTACCTACTTACTTACGTACTTACCTTACTTACATACATCTGGCAGTACCTCAAGAAACCCTATTGTTCCCTGGCACAATAATTGAAAACCAAGGCTATAAAGTCATCTCCTCGCTCCTCTGACCTGTGGATGAATGACATGTGTGACGTCAAATAAAGTCCTACTGTGTACATGAGTCATGACTGTCGGTGTTTTTTGTTCATGTTAAAAGAGAAAACACATTTGCACTATTGTCATTTCATGCACAAATGCCCTAAATATCATTGCTTAAAATGGTGGTTGGAGGGTTTCACATTTCATTAATTTCACTGTGGGGACAACAAACTTACATTTTCTTTGTACTATGCAGTACAATAAAATACTACTTTGTTACTTTACATAAGTACAGATTAAGATAAATTGACTACAAAAGCTTTGTTTCATAAAAATACCTGATTTCTTACGTCTTATGATGTCTTAAAAACGTGAAAAACAGAACCACTTCATTTTAAATGGTTTGCAGTGGTCCAAAGTAATTCCTCACTTACCTTATGCATTCTGAGCATTCTAATTATTCGCCGCAATGAGTGTATAAGCGCTTTTCACAACATTCACAGTAATGCTAACAACTAGTATGCTAACAGTGCACTTCCTGGTTCACAGATGACAAAACGCTGTATAATTAGACGCATACAGTACAGCAGTCTCATTTTGACTCTTAAGCGCTGCTTTTACAATATTTCTGTACTCGATAAGAACTAATTTTGCTCAAATACATGGATGAAAATAGGGAACAGCCACTTTAAGTCTTATACATTTTAATTAGTCTTGCATGTTTACACACAATGGTAATCGCCGAGGATTCATGGCTGCTGAAAGAAAATAGTCCCAAAGGAAAACTATTAAACTGTGTGTAAGGCGTAGTGAGGATGAACATCCAAATATGATGTAGAGACAGAGCCTTATCACAGCCAGATCCTCGTTTTACTCTGCAAATATGAGCTGATAAGAACAGAGAGATAAGGGAAATGAGCTCCAGTGTGGTTTGAACAGACTAAAGTGAATGTGGATTTTAGCCGAACATATCTTTTACTAAATGAAATCTGGAGAAATAGATCATTAAATTCTACAGGCTGGTTCAGATAGTACTTTGGTTCTTCCCTTAGGCTGCCTTGTATTTTCACAGCATTGGGATTAGGTTCTATGGCACAAACCTTATTCAACTTGACTTGGCCCACTTCTACCTGACCTTTATGCTAATTACACTTGTTGCTTACACCTTGAAACTGACATTTTTTTGGTACATTCTCCCAGCTATTTCTTAGCTGGCCTAGTTATAGTCTTAGCTCCTTATCCTCCATATGTGTGGCAAGATGGTCATCTGAAATGCCCTTTAGCAGTGGGAATATGTGAAATGTGATGTAGAACTTTAAAAGGAGCTCTAAAGACTGCAAAATATCTTGAATGTATTTGAAAGTAAGGTCGGTGGTTGGTTATATAGTATATGGCTAGTGATGGACAACACTTGAGTTATAGTTCTCATGCTGTGGAGACAAAAGTCCAGTGGCACGACCCACACTGCTCTAAACATATATTTTGTCTAAGTCTACACTGATAACATGACTGAGTGGTTATGATATTAAAGGTACACTCTATCATTAAACTTATCTGTCTCCATGGAGATGAGCGGATGATGCCACTTGGCCCATTTACAGTTCAGATCTGTGGAGGGGTGAGTCTGCTTACAGTATGTCAGTTTTTTTGAGGTGATATAAGCAATAGAAACACCTGTGATTAAAGGTGCTCTGTGTAACTTTTCTGATGTCTACCACTTTCCTGTCTCTATGAGTGCCATGCTGTGGAACATTCCAGTAAGGGCGACAGTAGATCAGTTGGTAGTGTTAGTGTTTGTTCGCTGATCTGAAGGTTGGCGGTTCGAATCTCGCTCTTGACGTAAAAGCATCATTGGTTGTGCAGTCAGATCCATTGACCCACAGGTTGGCGGTGCAAATCCAGCTCCCACAGATGAATGCAGTTATTGTGCCCTTGGCAAGACACTTAACCCCCCTTACACCCAGTGTCTGCGTACACTGCTTTTATGAATGTGCGTGTGAATGGGTGAGTGTTTCCTTCATGTAAAACACTTTGAGTGCCTTGAAGGTGGACAAGCACTATATAAAAATGTGACCATTTACCATTTACTAACATCTCCATTTAGACAAGCAGGTTGTGGACTGCCTACCAGAAAGGTTACTCAGTGCACCTTTAAAGATGATTAACTTGATCATGAAACCTTGTACAACATTCTCTATATTAACCTCAGTAATGTACTATTTCATCACTGTCACACCATAAGAATTTTCAATATATAATCCTGGAATGTTTCATAATATAAGAATAATAATTGAAATTGTCTTTTCCACTGACATAACATGACCACTTGTGAAACACTTGCAGCCATTTCCCTCTCTTCCTCTCCACCGCTACAAACAACAGCTCTGACCTTTGTTTTTATAGTCCATTTATGACACGCTTTAAAAATAATACACTTTGAATTTTCCTCAGCACCATAAGCAGTGAAACACCACGCAGCGATCGCTCTTTTAGATTCATGGAGCGTACGAGACCCAACAACAAGTTACATTTTGAAATCTCACGCGTCATAAATATCAAAAAGACATAGTAAAGTTGAGTAGAAACAGCGGAGGTGTTAAAAGACTGCGTGCAGAACAGATGTCTCACTCTGCTGACAAAGCCCAAGGCCGTATAGTCCAGTCTACTTCATGAAGACCAGAGCCCACAAGACAAAACCAAACAAAATCTGGACTAACCTCAAGCCAAACCTCCACTAACTCAGCACAGTGGAATGCCTCTCTACTCTCCTCCATTTTGGGTTTAAAATGTGCTGACGGACAGCGGACATTTGCTTTGTCCATGGGATTAGATGATGGATCACTGTAAAACTATGTAGATAACATGAAAAAAAAAAAAAAAAAAAAAAAAAAAAAAGAAATGACACAAACAAAACTATCTATAATTACTACACCTGTATCCCTGATTGTGTCTCTGAGGTTGGAGGGGCCTTGCATATTTAATATCCATCCTGCTATTTTCTACAACTTACTTGGGCTGAGAATATGAAAAAAAAAATCTATTACATTTTAAATATTCTAATGAAAACGCACAAATATGTCTTTCAATAAAAAATACATTTATTCCTCCAAAGTCTGTAAAAAAATGCATCTTTACAATTTGAATGTATCTTTATTCAATTAAAGTTGGATTTATTGCAGTCTTAGTCATTATTCTCAGTTCATGACAATAGGACCTCAAAATAACTTCTCCTCATGAGGCTAGTACTGGTAGAGGGGGTATTATGTAAAATTAACTTTTTGTAGTAATGTTATAATGTTGTTCCCTCATTAGAAACATGCCTGGTAGTGGATTTATATGTCATCACTTCCTCTTCTGTGTTAAGAGCACAGTGCGAAAACTTCTAAACACTACAGGGCAATTTTATTCAAAAATCCCTCGATCAGTGGCAGTAAATCAAAGACATGCTCGAGAAATATAGAGCTGACGTAAATATTCTTATACTATGATCATACTGCAGTATTAAGCCAGGATTTCTACATTATGTGTCAAACACAGCTCCTGGCGGGGTGTGGAGTGTGTCAAGTTTTGAAGTTTTAAAACGGATGTGATCCACTCAGCCCTTTGTTTCATAACAGGCTATGAATTTAAAACCATCACTGTACACTCTATGAAAAAGCAGATTGGCCGTCACTATCTGTAAGAAGAGAAGAGTTATACAGGGACTACTTGATAGATAGGTTATTTTGCTCCCCAAAAATGTAATATATTTCAAGGACATGCAAAACTGGTGTCACTATTGCACTTTAATAATCTGGTGACAAACATTTATAATCACACTTGCACCTGTTTAAATGTTTTAAATGGACCTATGCAGTTATTTGTTTTGTTGTTTGTCAGTTGTTTTGTTTGTATTGTGCTGTATTGTAACAGGGGGCTCATGAAAAAGAGAATCTGGTTCTCTCACTGAGCTCTCCCTGTATAAATAAAGATAAAGATAAGATCCATGCATGTTTGAGTAATTTAGAGATCTCTCCCGGGCATTATTCAAACCTTCCTTAGAATTAGCAGTACGATCCTGTACAAGACGCAGCCCACAAGCCCACATAACCCATGCTCCGGGACGGCAATTTTCCATTGAAAAAAGCAGGATAGAAAACAATATACTACAACTTCACAAACCTGATGCAATGTGCTGTAGCTTCATTAGCGGGATGCAGGCCAATTGTAAAGTGATAGCGCACTATAGGGAGAGTGACTTAACCCAGAGAGCAAAGGAAAGGGAGACTCAGAGCATCACATCATATGAAAGTGAAACGTTGTTTTCAGTGACTATATCATTTTCAAACCAACATTGTACAGGCAAAATTGTGATCAAAATATGTTATGTCTCAGCAGTTAATATTCCATAGAAGTGTATTGCCCCCTCCTTTACCTGGACGGGGCAAGCTACATATTTCTAACCTAAGAAACATGGCCTTATACTTTTAGCCGAGTCACTTGACACTCTTGATACATCAGCAAATGCAAAACTTAACCTAATTCCTTTCACTTTGACGCAAAAGCACCAGCGTCCCTAACAGCTTAGTGTTTTTCATTTCTGCACACTCTCCCTCCATGTCCTCCGTCCCCTCACCTCACACACATCTCAAGTGCTTACATCTTCTCCAATCAGACACACAGAAGCATTGTAGCCTCTTGCTCTGCTCTTTGTTGCCATGGTTTTCTGGTACATTAGCGTGAGAAGCCACTGAACCGGGCTCTCCTGTCGCACAGTGGCACCCGCTGTACTTAGGTTCAATTGCATAGCATTTAGAGGTGATGTCGCCGCGTGAACAGGAGAGTTTTGGTTTAGTTCATTTACTTTGGCAATAACTGGGCTCCCTGCAGGGATAATTCACATGACTGGATGAATTTATTGTAGAGATTACTGGAGGAAAAGTCGATATGATCTGGTCAGTATACTACAGTGTAAGTATATTTCAGATGAGGGGAAAATTATTAAGAAATTGATCACTTATTTTTGCAGTATTTTACTTTTTATTTTATGTGCTGCTTTTTTTTTTTTTTTTTTTTTTACTCTACAATTTATGTTTTGTTTGTTTGTTTGTTTTTTTTGTTTTTTGTTTTTTTTGTTTTGCTCATTGTGCTCATTGTCTGTTGATTTGACAACATAGGTAACTCTTTCACTGCATTCAAATTTTTCAGCACCACGGACAGCTACAAAACCATTCTTCTTTACAGAGCTCAACAGTGGCAGCCTGCTCAGGTTCCGGAAGTAAATTTTCCATAATTTTTTCCCATGGACTTTTCAAACATTTCAAATATTAAGAGTTCAAAGGCATCATGGAGGATAACCAGTAAATAATATCCATAACGCGGCTGTTTTAAGTCCAAAAAGGCTGTTAAAAATGCAAGATTCTGCTAAATGTTTTAATAACTTTGTGGTTTATCAAGTTTCTGAAACAGATTTGAAATAAAATTATAGGTCTTGTGGTTGCTAGTTACCATATAGCTGATTATCCCTGAGCAAGCTTTCGAACTTTTAATATATATATTTTTTTAGAAAGTCTGCGAGAAAAATTAATGTGATTAGTTTTCTAATCACATTAACATTATTAAAAGTTATAACACTATCCAAAAATATCCAATAGTAATCAATTATTGTGTAATATGTATTTATTTACTTTGGGCAGCACAGGACAACCACATTGCAGTTCATAACTAACTTCATATAGTGATCCATAGTGTTTACCATTTTATTATGAGTTACGTATCTCATTATGTGGAGCATGAGTTCATTTCACAGCTCTGTACAGCCAATAGCCACAGGGCATCATTTCATCAGTGCATCAGGCTCTGGTTCTAAACACTCTGTTTTATGTCTTTGACCATGAAAACTTAATGAGATCTGATTGACATTGTGCAGGATTAGTTTGGGCGTAAAAGGCAAGCAGTGAAAAACAAATTTCACTTTAAGAACACAACAGACTTTTCTGAGCATTTAACCATGTTATACTGTTGCCCCCTGATCAAAAACCTACCTGGAGTTGTACTTTGTTTCATTCACACTTGTTTCATTAATCCATAAATCCGAAGTCGTCTTCTCTGAGAATTCAAAAAAATGCTCGTTTTTTCCATTTTGCCCAGATTGTTGCGTCACAGGTAAAAATTCGGACATCTCCTACACAGTTTTTAAGTCCATAATCCATTTCTAAATGCATGGCTCTATTAGCATAGCACTCATACATGGCTTAAAGGCTTTATTTGTTTATGTTCTCATTTCATTCATTCTCATTACTGACAGCAGAGGGAGCTCCAATGCCTAAATGCATTATTGGAAACGGAAGTGTAGTTTATAAAGTGTGTTTTCCAAATATAGATATTATTTTAAAGTGAGACTAAACACCTTAACTCTTCCCAAACCACATTTTGTTTTCCAAATATAGATATTATTTTAAAGTGAGACTAAACACCTTAACTCCTCCCACAACCACATTTCAAAAAGAGCTGCCTGGAGGACTAAAGAAGAGAGTGAGAGGAGGAGGGGTGGGGTCTGGGGGTAGTTTTTTATTTATTTATCTTTATTTATACAATGAGAGCACTCTCTTTTTCATGGGTGTCCTGTTCAAAATACAGAAAAAAATACAAACAAAAGAAACAAACAAAACAAATAAGTATATAAGTTATAAGTTAGTAAAAACAGGTGCAGGTGTGTGTGCAAAGTTTCGTTATCAGATTATTAAATTGCGTTTGTGGCACCAAAGTATCCAATTTTGCTTGTCCTTGAAATATATTACATTTCTGTGAATCAAATTGCCCATCTCAGTTCTGTAAAGGAAACAGTGTGATTGGTCTAACAGGTACGCACACTTCAAACTCCGCCCCTGATAAGATAATGCTATTAAAATGCCATATAGGCAGTTTAGTTGCGAAAAAAGGGGATTTAGTGTTTAGTTCCACTTTAAGTTAGGAAATGTTAAATACTTAAATCCCAAAATGACCAAAAAAAGTTTAAAGGTGAATTCAAGCTACAACAATGCAGAATATGTGTTGTTAGCTAGAAAATATATTTTATAAAGGCATGTATTTCTTATGCATTATACCTGAAAATGAACATAAAAGTTGAGTTGGTATGAGTTTCACACATGGAGAAAAGCATATGGCACTGCTAAACATATCCACTGTTAAACACCCATTGTTGTAAAGTGTGAAAAAGACCATCTATAGCAGCCATTTCACACTGTTATATGTACCTATTGTTTTCTGTGCAAAGGTGTGTTTTATGCAGAAGTACTGTGTGGTGGTAATACTAAAAAATGCTTTGACAGGTATGAAGTAATGCCTGCCATAAACAATGTCTGGTGAAAAAAATCTGCCACATACTATTTGATATTTGGGCTGGTATTTTGTTTATTTTAAAAAGTGAAAAAAATCCTTGAAAAACATCTATTATTACGGCGAGCATCTGACTCAACTTGGTGGTGTCACCTGCTTGTCTCCATGGAGATACATACATTTAATGCCAAAGTGTGGAACATTCCAGGTGAAGCAGTAGCATCTTCATGCCATGGAGATAAGCAGGTGGTAGTAAAGCAAGCAAAAAAGTTACATAGAGAATAATTAGTTCAAAAATCTACTGAGAATAACATTGGGCCTTTAAAGGCGCTGTAACTGTATTTGACTGTCAACAAAAACAGAACTACTTCATTTTAAACAATTATTCCTCACTTACCTTATGCATTCAGAGCATCCTAATCATTGACCGTGATGAGTTTATCAGTGATTTCACAACTTTCAGAGACCAGAGCGAAGTTTTGCTGTCACAGTAAAGCTAACAACGACTAGCATGCTATCTGTGCACGCTTTATAGGCAAGACAAATTTTGTTCAAATACATGGGGGAAAATTTGTACAGGCCCTTTAAGGACAATGGCTTCCTCATTGGAAACTACATGCTTGGTGTGTATGTGTGTATGAGTAGTGAGTTTGGGAGGGCAGACTTATGGGTAATTGAGTGAATAATCCCATCAAAGACTGCTGCTTGTGGAACGCTTCTGCAGTAATCTATCTGTAATTACACTACACACTCACACACACACACACACACTATTGGGCACTTAGAGCGGTGTAACTTTGGGTTAGGTATCATTGCTATGGTTACGGACGTTTCATAAGGGAGATATAGAGGGAGGGAGAGTAGAGATGCGGTTGGTAGTAAGTATGCATGACGTAATGAATCCTGGAGTTGGCAATACCTTCAAAATGTCAAAGGTATGATATTTACTTGGTAGCCAAAAATTTAACTCAAGTGAGAGTACTGTTACGTCAAAATATTATTATTTACTACAAGAAATTACTCAAGACTAAGAGTAAAAAAAAAAGTATTTGGGCAAAATACTAAGAAAGAGTCATTGTCTGAATGTAACATCTGATTTAAAATTTGAAGACAATGTAATGGAAAGAACAAAATATTAAATAATACACAAAATTGTCAAATTGTAGACTTACTCATAGTGGGAAGAGTAACCAAAACGTTACTCTAACAATACTCAAGTAAGAGCACTATCACACTCTTACTTGAGTAAGAGTAATACTTTAACTCCAAGTAGGAGTTAAAGTATGGTGTCTGAAAACTACTCAGAGAAGTACAATTTTATTAAAAAAGTAAAGTAAATGTAAATTTTACTGCCCACTTATGTTCACCAAATTCCCATATCCAATCACATCATTTGAAATAGTTACCGTTTCAACAAAAATGTATCTTTATTTTGCATTTCATTGCCAAAATAGTTGCTAGAGAAATACAAGTGATGCTTAACCTGATGTAGTCCTGCTCTAGTGTGTCAAGTACTGAGTTTATTTATCGTGAGAGGTGATAGTTGCAGAGTGGCCGGTGACTGTGTGTTGTAGGTGCAAAGTGGCAGGTGACTGTGTGTTGTAGGTGCAGAGTGGCAGGTGAGATGTGTCGGGTGCAGAGTGGTGGTTGGCTGTGTGTGGTAGGTGCAGAGTGGCAGGTGTAAA
>KN470532.1:0-15809 GCA_000787095.1 Periophthalmodon schlosseri | reverse complement strand
GCTGTGTGTATGGCAGAGATAGTGTGCCCTCTGGCTCCCTCACCTGTCAGTGCAGTGCCACTTGTGCTGTTGGAGGACACGACACAAAATGGAGGAAAACAAGAGGAAGGCAAGGTTACACAGGACAAACAAGCACATAGGGAGAAACTGAGAACAGTGATATGTGTGTTTTATTAATAAGAAGAGATAATGTAATGCAAAAAAAAAAAAAAATCTTGATATTAAAATATTGCATAGTCTATTGTGGAACTGTTCAAATGTATAGCGGAATAATGATAAACATTTTTAAATTCAGTTTGAAGAAAATATCTCAAAACTGCATAGGTGCATTTTTTTTTTTTTTTACTCCATTGGTAAATATTGTAGAATAAAGGCACACTACGGAACTTTTCTGCCACCTGCTTGTCTCCATGGAGATGATAATGCTTTTCCTGATGTTCCACAGTATGACGCTTACCTGGTATGGTATGGTATACTTTTATTTAGACAGGGACAGTGCACAACAATACATTGACTTTAAAAACAGTAAAGATGTAAGGTGCCAGGTTATAGCAAAAATACAAATTTCCACCTGTCGTCCCTGGAGAGGCTGATGTTAAGTAAGAATAACAGTTTGGTGTAGATGGATGAAAACCTGTAAACATATGGTACATACATCTAATACAACACATCTCGCCCCTCAAATACACACACACACACACACACACAGAATCATTCAATCATTTCTAATATACAAAATCCTCTTTCTTTCACACACGTTCACTAACGGGTGCAAACCTGCTTTGATATTAGCCATTTCTCTGTCATATGTGCAAACTTTTGAAAACTTGTGCGTGTTATAATCTCATCTGGCAAACTGTTCCACTGACTCATAGCAACAGTAGAGAAAGCAGATTTAGCGAAAGAGGTCCTACATTTTGGAACGCTACACTCTCCTCTAGAGGTCGCCCCAGTGACTCGAGTTGTTTTTTCCGAGCTCAGTGAGACAAACCTTCTTAGGGGAGGACTAGCAATACCATGAATAATTTTAAATAGTAGACAGATGTTTGCATATATTAGCAGATTATCGAAATTTAGAAAACCATATTTGGAGAGGATATGACAGTGGTGATACTGTCTAGGTTTCTTGCATTTATTCAATTAAATTCTTCTTATTATTTTAATTACTTGGAAAATACTGTCAGCGGGCCCACCTCTCCACAGATCTGACCTATAAATGAGCCTTTAGAGTTAGCTCCTTATGTCCATGTAGAAACAGATGAGTTAAATTTCACACTGTGGAACATTCCAGGCAAAGCAATAACATCTCCATGGAGACAAGCAGTTGCCAGAACCTCCAAGTACATAGTGCACTTTTAATGTAAATTGAATGTGTGTAAATGTGTCAGAAAACAATTACATTTATCTATATCTTTCAAGCAATTTAATAGAACCAAAACTACTCAAATTAAGATTCATAATTCAAGTCAAATTCAAATTTTAACAAATCCACAAATTCCTTTTTCAGCAGTGAAATCGCACATCTTGTTCATTTGAATGTGTGTGTTTTAAGTTTGATTAGTTTTCTGCGTGAAAAACAAACAAAATCTTTCACAAAATACAAAGTGTGAAAATAGAAAATACAAAATTGCAAACTGAGCCAAAATTCTAAAATCTTCTGGTACATTATTTTACAACTAAAACAAGACTCACATTACATTCACCACTCATGCACGACAATTTACCACTAGCCAGACATGCTGTTTCTCCAGTTAGTCACACTTGACTTGGCACGTACAAAATAAACATCCTTTAAATTTCTTGGCAATTAAATGGTGAAAACTGTTCACTATGTTATCTTATTCACTCATTATCAAACCCATGTAGAAGCAGATCTAGCACGTGGGTACAAAGGTGGACCATGCAGCTGTTCAGAGCACTGGGAATAGGCGTAAAGTCCTTGCAAATTAAGATGTAAATGTCAAAATTCTTCCGAACATGATGGCTCAGTGACAGTGGAGGTTGTGTCTGGTCGAATAATTACAGCTCAAGCAGAAAATTGTCTTGCAGCACTGAGAATACAAATGGTAGTGCAAGTACTCAACTGTGAGGTAGATTGGGTTTGATATTCTAGAGAGCAGTGTTTCCCAACCAGAGGTACGGGTACGCAAGCGCATAGAAGGGGTAAAGGCTACTTAAAATGGTTTGATATTTTAAAACAACATCTAACACAGATTTATTTAATTGAATTACAAAAAACACTGGACATGATGTACCATTTATTTGTGTTATAATTCAGTGTTTTGGTTGTCAAGTTGATTGCCCAATCAGAAAGCTGAATGAGCCTCACATGAGTCTCCTATTTGGATTGCCTCTCATTTGGGTTGCCAGTTTCAATGCGGAAATCCAGTTGGTTTAAACCTAAAAGGACTCTTTCTGATCTGAATCCTCACTACCTAAACCTCAGTGAGTTAATTCTGGAGGTTCTGAGCTTTCACATGAGGCATGGCCTGTCCATGCCTCATGTGTGTGTCATGTATGTGTCCTCTATCTGCAGGTTAAGGCATTGGTAACCCAGGTTCAGTTGTGATTGTAATACTTTTTATTAAAAAAAAAAATGTAAGTGCAAAGGCTACATGCAGTTATTTTAAACCTCAACTATTACATTTACAGCCCATTTGAGCATCTGGTTGGACTGCTAAAATATCATCTCTCAATTTTGTCATTATCGCCCACCCTAGGGACAAAGCAGCAGTCTGAGGATTGAACCACTGACCCTACAGTTGCTGCCAAATGGCTTGAACATTTACATAGTGTTTAGGGATTCAATCAGCATCTTACAAATTAGCATCACCATTATGCTAATTTCCTCTTCATTTCAACATTGGCAGGTGATATATGTTAATGCTAAGCGTTCCAATATGAAAGCACAAATGTGAAACGTAAACATCTAAATATAAAACTCTACTGCAGAGGCGTTTATCCAGCAGCTGCCTGTTTGCGGGCGGCTAACCCTGTAGCATCACCCCAGACTTAATCAACGCTACAGCGCGACGGACTGGAAAGACCTACAAGCGTTGTCTGTTAGCCCAAAGCTATAATGGAAATGCTACTAGCTTACACTATAAATATACACAAGTCAAATTTATGCAGAAGTTTTCCTCTAGCAAGTTGTGAAAAAGCTTTGCAATCAGGATTATGTTGCATTTAAAAGAGGGTGAAAATGCTCTGCTAACATGTGCCTTGCTATATAGCTGCGGGGGTGGGAAGAACTTTAAAAACATATTGGTAGAAGGACTGGAAGCAGCAAGAAGCGTGGGTTAGCCTGTTAGCCACTTCATTAAGCTAAACTGATCAAATGTAGTTTAATTACAGCGTCTCTCAGTGGAACAGGCCCCTTCAAAAGACATTTGGATGGAGCAGATTGGGTTAGCGAGCTTTGATAGTTTTGACTGCTGAGTTCGTGATGTTTGTGCCTTTATTGTATATGATCAACACACATTTTCTGTAGACTCTATATGATATACAATTTTAATACAGCTCTGAATATTGTTCTCTTATTGTGAGCAGTTTTGCATAGTTTGGAATTCAATTGTGACTATAGACCTATTCACAGTTGCCACTTTTTTCATTATTATTAAAAGAAAACAGCAAAAATAAGTCCTATTCATCTGGACTTTCTGACTAAAATAAATCAAAACTAAACACGTTTCAAACTGATGGATATCGGATCTGCATAAAAAATAGGCATATACCACAAATTAGTAATGCTATCTTGTTGGATGGCAAACTTTTACAGTTTAATTGTCTTTTTAGTAGTAAATCCGCTTAGTAAAGTTTCACTGTGTAACTTTTTGGAACAGGGTCTGGCACATGTTTGTCTAATGTTATTGCTTTGTGCCTGGAATGTTCCACAGAATGGTATTAAATAAGTGTATCTTGCATTTATTCAGTTACATAAATTTATATAGCTAAAAAAAAAAAGATAAACATGCATTGTTAGAGTGAGCAGGGTAGCCTCTCCATAGATCTCACCTCTAACATAGCCTAATGACACTCTTGTCTCCACGGAGATAGATACGCTTAATGCCTTACTGTGGAACACTCTAGGCAAAGAAACAACATCTCCTTGGAAACCCTCCGCCAGAAAACTTACACAGTGCACTTTTAAGCCCCCACTGGCCCGGTATCACATTCACCTCTCCACAGTTTGAGTTGATCCGATGTGAAATGGCGTCTTCATTCTGGAGTTGTTCCACCGTAAAACTGCGATTACCCAGTGACGCTGCTCACCGCCAGGCAATCACTGCTCCATTAGCCCCCTGTACAGATACAGAGACCCAGAGCCTGGTCCAACCTCCAGCTATAGCCCCATTCTACAGACACGCAAATGATCCGGACTACTGCTGCTGTTTGCTCTTATACAGTCTTTCAGCGCTCGCTACATCTGAAAATATGCTCTGGTCTTGCACAGGGAAGCCATCTTGTAACACTTTGCCCAAGGTACAGTAGGTACAGTAAATGTGTGATTCATAGCTTAAGGTGTTTTATCTTGTTAAGTGGAAAGTGTGGAAAGGAGAGGTGGTTGGATACAGGCAGAATTGGGTAAATGTATGAGAATAAAGAGAGAAACAAAGTAAAATTGCATTTTTTTTTTTCAGCAACATGCCATTAAAGCTTTCAAAGGTGTATGCCATAACTTTTCCTTTATCTACTTGTCTCCATAGAGATGTTATTGCTTTGACTGAAAAGGTTACACTAGACAGTATAGCAGTAAATGTATTTAGCATTTGCATTGTAAGTGTGTGCGTACTTACCTCTCCATAGATCTGACTTGTAACATGTCCTGTTGCTGTCACCTGCTTGTTCCTATGATAAGAAGTATGTTTAATGGCATACTGTGGAATATATTCAAAGCAAAGTAATAGCATCACCATGGAGTCGAGCACATGGCGAACCCACTGCAACTGAGTTTCCTGAGTGCTTCAAGTTAACTTTCTAAATCTTAAATCAGTCTTCATTTTCTTACAAAAAAACATCCTCTTGTCTGAAACACACTTACAAATAGTGCTTTTATTACC
Source organism: Periophthalmodon schlosseri (assembly GCA_000787095.1). Taxonomy (NCBI): domain Eukaryota; kingdom Metazoa; phylum Chordata; class Actinopteri; order Gobiiformes; family Gobiidae; genus Periophthalmodon; species Periophthalmodon schlosseri. The sequence goes on along the minus strand of KN470532.1, from coordinate 10,749 downwards.
TCTTCTCTCTGAGTCAGTGAACACAGCCTTGATCGCAGTATTTTGTATTTTGGCACATGTCTGCAGCACACTTCACTCGTCCCCTCTCCTCTTAGTGCACTCCCATGGCCCCTTCATCCTCTCCACAGAAGCACAGGGCCCTTCACTCTGCTTCTGCCTGTAAACTGTGCTCTTTGGAGGGAGCTGTGAACAAACACTAGCCCCAAGTGTCACTCATCATGTAGGAATCAAAAAAGAGTAAACAAAACAAAAAAAAAAAAAGTCAGTGATCATATTCATATCGTTTGGCATTTTTTATCTGCACCGAAAACCAGAATCAACAATATAAACTTGTTGTGGGGCAACACTGAAGAGAAGTGGGTAGTGCTCAGTTTTCACTCAGGTCCATTGAGTACACTGAGTAATATTTTGCTAAAACTGTGCTTTTGAAAATAGTTTTTGGACGCCAACTTACTTGAGATCCAGAATACACACTCCAGATGTGAGTATAGTCACTGGTGAATGTCAGATGGGTGTGATTGACAGGTGGAAAAGCCAATCAGGCACACGCATGGTCCTCGAAATATGCTTTCGAGGAAAAAATAAAGGCAAAAATATCATAGGGGGCTGAAAAACCTTGCGTATTTCTGCAGAATCAGTAAGCAAAGCACTAAACTTTGATACTCTGAGGTGAGATAAATAAGATTTTGTTCAAAATGATAAGTGGCCATTGAGCTCCTTCTTTTCACTGAAATAAACAAACCTGATTGGACAGTCGTGTTTGAGCATGACTCGAGGCGCAATGGAGGGAGTGGTGACAAGACTGATATGTGTCTGTATTTACAAAATACAGAGAGATATCATTTTATTTTGACAATATAAAATTATTTTAACTTTTAATTTAACTTTGAAGCAACTGTACTCTTACTTAAGTACAATTTTAGGCTACTCTACCCACCTCTTTTTTTTCCCAACATATAGTTAGAGGCAGAGGGATAGGTGTGGTAAACTTCTGCTTTATAATAATAGACATAGTAATGAGACAAGGCAAAGCTGATCTCTTCTCTAACAGCTCAATTATATAGAGGTCTATATAAGCAATGTCACCTATGTTCACAGCAAATGGTTTTATGTAAACAAAAGTGACAGCAGTTTGCATACACTGTGTCTGCCTTTAGATTTATAATGAAGGGGCAGTAGGTGATATGTGTTGGCCAGTTTTGTTTCACAGTCTATAATCGTCAAGAAATGCAGAGATGTATGTATTTATTTTGTTTAACTTTTTTTTTTTTTTTTTTTTACATATTCTCAAAATATTTACAAAAAATATTCCTCTTAGTAATTCCAAACACAACAAATAAGAATAAATTTTAAATTTTGCATCTTTGGTGGGTGGTGAGTCCTTGCCTCAAATGGAGGAGTTCAAGTATCTCAGAGTCTTGTTCACGAGTGAGGGAAGGATGGAGCGTGAGATTGACAGGCGGATCAGTGTAGTGTCTGCAGTGATGCGGTCGCTGTTTTGGACTGTTGTGGTGCAGAAGGAGCTGAGTTGAAAGGCAAAGCTCTTGATGTCAATCTACGTTCTTACCCTCCCCTATGATCATGAGCCTTGGGCGATGACTGAAAGGATACAAGCGGTTGAAATGAGTTTCCTCCGCAGGGTGGCTGGACGCTCCCTTAGAGATAGGGTAAGGAGGTAAGTCACACGGGAGGAGCTTGGAGTAGAGCTGCTGCTCCTCCACGTCGAGAGTATGCAGCTGAGGTGGCTCGGGGATCTGTTCCGGATGCCTTCTGGATGCCTTCCTGGGGAGGTGTTTCAGGCATGTCCCACCGGGAGGAGGCCCTGGGGAAGACCCAGGACACACTGGAGGGACTAGTATGTCTCTCAGCTGGCCTGGGAACGCCTTGGGGTCCCACCGGAGGAGCTGGAGGAAGTGTCTGGGGTGAGGGAAGTCTGGGACTCCCTGCTTGGACTTCTGCCCCCACAACCCGGCCCTGGATAAGTGGAAAAAAATGGGTGGATGGAAAATTTGCCAAAAAAAACCCCAAAAACTATTGTGGAACATGACCAGGAACTCCAGTGAAATATATATTAAATTGGTTGCATTCTACGGCAGCTTATTGCATTCACTTGAAAAAATAGTTTCTGTTTCATGAGTAATGTTTCTGTGTTTGTGAGGAAAATTTGTTTTTATGAGGAAAAAACTGTTTTCTTGAGAAAAGTTTCTGTCATATCAGAAAAGTTTCAGTTTTTATGAAAAGTTTTTTTTTTTTTTATGAGAAAAGTTTCTGTTTTTTTTATGACAAAATTTTCAGTTTTTATGAGAAAAAAGTTTTGTTTTTAGGAGAAAAGATTTTCAGATTTTTTTGAGAAAAAAGTTTTTGCTTTTATGAGGAAAAAAAAGTTAATTTTTATGAGAAAAGTTTCAGTTTTTCTGAGAAAAAAAAATCTGGTTTTAGGAGAAACAAGTTTCTGTTTTTATGAGAAAAGTTTGTTTTTACAAAAAAAGTTTCTGTTTTTAGGAGAAAAGTTTCAGTTTTTATAAGTAAATTTTCTGTTTTTATGAGAAAAAAGTTTGCTTTATGATTAAAGTTTCAGTTTTATAAGAAAAAAGTTTCTGTTTTTATGAGAAAAAAAAGCTAGTTTTTTATGAGAAAAAAAAGCTAGTTTTTTATGAATTAAACAGTTTGTTTTTATGAGAAAGGTCTTGTTTTATGAGGAAAAAGTTTGTTTTTAAGAGAAAACTTGTCTTACAAAAACAGAAACTTTTCTCATAAAAACTAACTTTTTGTAAAATGTATGTTACATTAAAAAATATTAAAAGTCTGAAAAAATGGGAATGAATCAATGCATATATTGAAGGTGAAACTTCATCATTTTCTCTATCAAATCTGTGAAGGATCCATCTTTTCTGGAGTTAGATTACTGCATCCAATATTGTGCAAACACTGTAATTGGATGAGCCATGGAAGAGACCAGAATAGACCAGGGGCTGACGGCGTACTGTATGTAAAAGAAAAACAACTACTTCTCACGCACAACACTTTGTCCACTGGTAAAAACCTCCATTTTCTCTCCACAAGTTCTGTTCTTATTAGGGTGTCTAGCTATCAGTCCCACAGCAAGAGGCAAACTAGCACAGCTCCACTCCAATATGACTGTGTCTTTAGCAGCATGATCAAGCAGGGCCCAAGACCTGCTGAGAGAAACTAGAGGGACAGGGCAAGCTCAACAGGAGGCAAACATTAAAGAACCATATTAAGATTTTGCTTTTAAATTCCATAAACATGACCTAGCTCAGTTGTGATTGTAGTACCTTTTTTGTAAGTGTAACTGTAAGTGTGAAGGCTACGTACAGTTCCTTTAAGCTGATCTAAAAAAAAGGGTCCGCCATCAGTTTGTGGAAATATTATTGCTTTGCCTGTAATGCATGACATTAAACTTCTCCATCTCCATGGAGACAAGCAAGCATTCCTAGTAAGCTGACTATCCATGTTATGAGTCTTTAAATGCTTTTCACAACTTACACAGGCCTGTGTTTTGAATTCACAGTAATGCTAAAAACAACTAGCATGCTAATGCCACATTCCCTTGTCCGCAGATGATAAAAACACTTTCTAATTAGGTGCAGATTGCTTGCAGCTGTCTCATTTTGACCCCAACAGCTGCTTTTACAATAGACAGACAAATCTGACTTTATTATATGAAAATTAGCATACAGCAACCTTTAACTGGGTGACATGCTAATACCACAGTACCAAGTATGAATCCCACGCTCCCATTGTCTTGTATTTGAACCAGTCTGACACCAGTTCTCCATTACAGCTGCCAATCAGGCCCCTCCACAATGTCTTATTTAAAGCTCTGACTCTGGGTCCACATGAGACGCAGGAGCAGAGGAGACACTGGAGTAGAGGAGACTGGAGCAGAGGAGACTGGGGCAGAGGAGACTGGAGCAGAGGAGACTGGAGCGTCACAGACGTTTGACTCAGGCTGCTCCTTCTCTGTTTGAGCTGTCAATCAAACCAAAGTATGTTTATGTGCACAGGTTTAGAGACACCACCCACATGGATGGAGCACATGCAGCAGAAGAGCAGAACAATTTGTGAAAAATGTCATCTACTCTTCCCTCCTCTCCCCTCACCTCCCTGTCTCCTCCTCTCCTCACCTCCCCCCGTCACCTCCTCTCTCCTCCTCTATCCTCCTCCTCTCCTCCTCCTCCTCTCCTCACCTGCACCTCCTCACCCTCTCTCCTCCTCCTCTCTCCTCACCTCCTCACCTCCTCCTCACCTCTCTCCTCCCTACCTCCTCCTGACCACCTCTGTTGTCTCCTCTTGCCTTCTCCTCTCCCCTGCTCTCTCCTCTCCTCTCACCTCCTCATCTCTTCTCCTCCTCACCTCCTATCCTGTCTCCTACTCACCTCCTCCTCTCCCCTCTCCTCGCCATCTCCTCTGTCCTCCTCCTCACCTCCTTTCTCCTCATCCTCACCTCCTCCCTCCTGCTCACCTCTTCCTCCTCTCCCCTCTCCTCCACACCTCCTCTATCCTCCTCTCCTCCTCCTACTCACCTCCTCTCCTCCCTACCTCCTCCTCACCTCCTCTGTTGTCTCCTCTCCCCTCCTCCTCTCCTCTCCCCTGCTCTCTCCTCTCACCTCCTCTCTCCTCCTCTCCTACTGTCCTCTCTCTAGCTCAACTCCTCCTCTCTCCTCTCTCCTGCTCACCTCCTTTCACCTCCTCAACCCTTCCTCCTCTCTCCTGCTCACTCCTCTCCCCTCCTCTCCTCCCCTCCTCTCTTCTCTCCTTCTCCTCCTCTCCCCTCTCCTCCTCTCCTCTCTCCTCCTCACCCCTGTCTCTCCTCACCTTATCTCTTCTCCTCCTCATCTCTCCTCTCCCCTCCTCATCTCCTCCACTCCTCCTCCTCTTCTCCTGAAATAGGATTATTGGTAGTAGTAGTAGTAGTATTTAAAACAGTAGTAATAGTAACATTTGAAATAGTAGTAGTAGTAGTAGTAGTAGTAGTAGTAGTAGTAGTATTTGAAATAGTAGTTGTAGTAGTAGTAATATTTGATACTAGCAACCGTGACGGCTGCTGACTAATGAGCTAAATGTTTAAAATGGACACTGAAATAATTACAGTTTTATTTTTAATTATGTATTATTTAATTGAAGAACAGTCAACATATCGTTGCATACTATACTACTACTATAACAACAACAACTACTACTACTACTACTACTACTACACTGCCTGGCCAAAAAAAAAGTCGCCACCTGGATTTAACTAAGCAAATAGGTCATAGGTTGCTGCAGTTGGTCAGGTCTAGGTTCAGCAACAGTCTGTGCTCAAAGAATGAGGTCAGCTGACCACCTGAATATACTGAATGACCAGGTTATTCCATCAGTGGATTTTTTCTTCCCTGATGACACGGGCATATTCCAAGATGACAATGCCAGGATTCATCGGGCTCAAATAGTGAAAGAGTGGTTCAGGGAGCATGAGACATCATTTCCACACATGCACTGACCACCACAGAGTCCAGACCTTAACCCCATTGAGAATCTTTGGGATGTGCTGGAGAAGGCTTTGCACAGCGGTCAGACTCTACCATCATCAATGCAAGATCTTGGTGAAAAACTAATGCAACACTGGATGGAAATAAATCTTGTGACATTGCAGAAGCTTATGAAACAATGCCACAGCGAATGCTGTAATCAAAGCTAAAGGTGTCCAACCAAATATTAGAGTGTGTGACCTTTTTTTTTTGGTGGTGACTTTTTTTTTGACCAGGCAGTGTATTACATGATGGGATATAGAAGTGCGCATAGTCTGCTCGGATGCATGCTTCGTTCACGGCCGATCTCCATGGAAATGCAGGGCACATTTGTCAGTCATGGGGTGCATGAAATGGGACAGGCCTTGTCGCGCCGGAAGTGACGTAAGTGCCCTTCAAATGCAGCCAACCAAGTGTTCAAGTGTTCAAGAAGTGTTGAATTGAGAATTGGGCAAATGTGAAGAATTTTCACTGCTGAAAACGTGGATCTCTGAGCGAGTGGATCAAGATTGCAGCTTCAACCTCGCTAAAAGACTGGGGCTTTGACTTTCCAGTCAAACATTTTGAGTACAAAGACATTGAACCCTAAATGATTGACCACTGTCACATCAAAACTGGAAATTTGCTCAAATGCCCCAAATGTTTAGAGTTAAATCAACAATTTTGACACATTTGTGTAGTCAATGCCTAAAATGTATTCTAAGTCTAACATTGAACCCTAAATGATTGACCACTGTCACATCAATTTTGACACATTTGTGTAGTCAATGCCTAAAATGTATTACTAAGTCTAACTGTTCGGGTTTACTGTGAAAGTTCACATTTTAAATGCGTCCAGAGGAATTGACAAAAATACTGAAATATGATACAAGAGTCTAATACAAGAAGACTAATACAAGAATCACATTTCAGAACATGTTTAGACAGATCTAAACTACAGGGTTAGCAGTTTTATGCAAAATAAGACATATATTGTTGTTTGTGGAGGAAAATATGGTACAAACATTGCAGCCTTTGAGATTATCTACATTTTTTGACTAAAAGTAAATAGATACTAAAAGTAGATATTTTCTGGTTGAATAAAGCTAAACTGGCATGGCATTTTTGTTGAGTAAAACTAGACTAAAATAAAATAATTATTTGATTAAATCTTAAAAGTGCTGTACCTTACAATGTGAAAAACAACTAATTCATTTTAAATGGTTTGCAGTGGTCCAACCTTATCCCTCACTTACCTTATGCATCCTGAGCATCCTAATTATTCACTGTGATGAGTTTATAAGCACTTTTCACAACTCTCAGAGACCATATTTTTGCTGTCATGGTAAAGCTAACAACAACTAGCATGCAAACTGCGCACTTCCTGATTCTTGGACAGGAAGACGCTTTATAATTAGATGAAGACAGCACACAGCTGATTTATTTTGACCTCAAGAGCTGCTTATACAATATATCTGTACAGAGGCAAGACACATTTTGCTCAAATGCATGAGGAAAATCGGTACGGTGCCTTTGGACAAAAAAAAAAAAAAAAAACGTCAAAATTAAACCCGACATGCAGTCTGCAGAGCTGTGTGTGATGATCCAGGCGTGTAAACATCAGCTCACTTCAAAGAGGAGTGAAGGGGAGCGCCGGTAGAGCACGCGCCCCTTTCAAATGCACAACAAAGGCTTGGAGCGTCGCTGTGTACTGTGGCAATCCCTCCTTATGTTTACAGTGAGTTACATAGTGCGCACACTGTTGCATTGGATTGCATTCTACAGCATGTGTGTAACTGGAGGTATCTGCTGAGATGCAATAGATAAAAATGAATGCAGATGCTGCTGCACTGAGGAGAGGAACAGTTTGTGAAAAGCTAAAAGTAAATGACAGGAATTCAAGTTTATTAACATAGCACATTTAAAACGACTTCAGCTGACCAAAGATCACATGAAAGTAAAAACAAAAAACAAAAAAAAAACAAATAAATATACAGACCCACACAATACATGGGAAAAAAAATAAAACACCAAAATATCCTGTCTACCTATTATTAAATGCTGGAGAGAAGAGGTGGGTTGTTAGTCTAGTCTTAAACTCTGTTTAAGACTGAGAGGATCTGACAGGCAGAGGGAGGCTGTTCTACAGTCTGGGCGCTGCCACAGAAAAGGCTCTGTCACTTCTGGTCTTGAGCCCGGCTTTGGGCACAGCCAGCAGAAGCTGGTCAGATGGACTGCAGTAACTCCCTCAAATAAAGAGGACCCATAAAGTGCAGACATTTAAACACAATCAGTAACATTTTGAATTTCACCCGATATGAAATAGGGAGCCAGTGTAGGTTGCACAGCACAAGCATGATGTGCTCTCGTCGCTTAGTTTTTGTGAGAAGACAAACTGCAGCATTCTGGGCATTTTGCAAGTGCTACAGGGAGCCCTGGTCCAGCCCCACATACAAAGAATTACAAAAATCCAGATGCAATGTGGCGAATGTGTGGATTGCTTTTTCAAAATCCACCTGTGGAAGGTAGGGCTTTACCTTAGCAAGGAACCTCAACTGAAGGAAGCTGGACTTGACAGTGACTATGACAGTGCTAATGTGCTTGTCCAGTTTGAACATAGAGTCCACAATCACCCCAGGATTCCTCACTGCAGGACTACAATAAGAGACAGAGGACCAATCACCCTGTCAGGCTCAAGCAGTGGGCTAGCTTGGCCAAACAATCACAATCTCAGTTTTATTTTGATTTAAGTTCAGGGAGCAGCCAAGTCTGCACCCTGAGACAGTCCTGCAGAGCTTTGATTGTGGTCTGGCTGTTATTGGCAGTCAGATCTATTTTGAATGTAATCTGCAAAACGTTTGTTTCCTGTTTTATATGTCTATATCTGAGTTTGTGTCCTTCATCTTGCAGATGCCTCCACTGTGACTGCATCGTGTTACGGCTTGTGTGCTATTAATCAAAGGAACTGGTGAGTGTTGTTGCTAATTCTAAGCTGCTCTTATGCTAAGTGACGCTAGCCGCAGCTAATGCACAATGCTAACGTTTTGGTTTTTTTTAGAGTTTTGGCACATACTACCTCCGTTTTGATCATGCGTGCCGGCAACTTAAATATTTAAAGTTTTAGCTAATAATCACCTGAATTTGAACCAGTTTCATACAGCTACTGTCCGGATATCTTGTTGCTAGCAGCGCTAGCAGCTGCCATTCATTCATTCATTGACGGACTATGAGTTTACAAACACTTGCCTTATTTGAGTAGTTTACTGTATTAATTCTGTGCATTTATGAATTGTTATGGTACCACTGTGATGTACATCTAGAATGTATTTATTTATTGCAACAGTGTTAATTAAATGCAGAATACTGAAACTGGAATGTCTTATACAGGCCATGTTTCTTCTTCTTCTTCTTCTTCATGTCTGCTTGGATTGGATCTTACCGGACAGCAAGGTCTGAACTGCCAATGTCCAACGGACTACTGCTACATGAATGATACTGCTAATGTGGTAGGAGACTCTGCAGCTAACACACGTCCCCTCCACTTACTCCAACACCCCTGGACTCATATATACACACACTCACTCTGTTTCCCTCTTATCGCTTCCTCTGCCAATAAACTGGACCCCAGCGTGTTGCGGATTAAAACAGTGGACTGTACTGAACTGTGGAACTCTTTAAGCAGAGCTTATCAAACAAACGGAATAGTGCACTCTGTAAATATTGTACATACTTTTTTTTGCATAATATTGTCACTATACATGTTACTTGGGCACCACATCCTGCTGTTGTTGTTGTTGTTGTTATTAAGTACTGTCTCTCTTTCCTCTGAGCCGAATCAGATCTTAGCCCAAAATCAATCACACGTGTTCCACATTTCTATGGGATAATAACAAAGTTTTATCACAAAACTATTGTACTATTAAAACCTTTCGATTTGCTTTCGCTAATGCCACCACTCTAACACTGTAACTATCATTAGATACCCCAGTTAGTAACACTATAGGTAGTACTATAATTACCAATACACATGACACTAATTGTCACTATAAGTACCATTACAAGTCACAGAAACTACCTCTGTAAGTATCACTCTAAATCTCAATATTAGTTCTACTATAAGTACCAATACAAGTACCACTAACTACCACGGCATATAACACCATAAGTACCACTAAGTATCACTATAAGTATTGCTGTAAGTACCATTCCATATTGCTGTAAGTACCGGTCCAAGTACCACTGCAACTACTACTGAAAGTAGCGCTGTAAGTATCTACTAAGTTCCACCTTAACTACTGTTAAGTAACGGACCTTATTTTAAAGTGCTACCAAATTTCCCCCCTTTTCTCTCTATTAGGCTCTGATCGTTTTCACTTGTACAGTCTCCACTGACATTTGAAACAGCTCAGTAACAGAGGTGGTATTTCTCCCCCTCAGACTCTGTGGACCTGAGACATATGATAATGACTTTTATGTGCACCGGGCCCATGTCCCACGTATTTCTGTGTCAGCTCCTGATGAATGCTTCGCTCTCCAAAAGCAAGATTGATTTTAGATTCACTGACTTCTTAAATGAAAAAAGAATAAATAGCCTGTGAATTGTTTGGAATCCTCATACATGTCAGATGGACCAGTGAACTAACTAGATTACTACAGTTCTATTGTGCAGTTCATATGTAACCATTAACATTTAAGTTGACAGAATTGATGGATCAAGTTTGAATGGCAATTTTTACACACAAGTGGTTCCCTCATACAGACAGAAGTGGCATTAGAAAAACAAATAGTAGAGAATTTAGTAATATATCACACAGTATCAAGTATGTGCATTAAGAATATGAATCTAGAATAATAATAATCTAGAATAATTATATTATAAATGAGGAAATGAAATTATATTTATTTTTTGCTATAAAAAATCTGTTTTAGTGCAATAAAAATACTTACCGTATTTTTCACACTATAAGGCACACTTAAAATCCTTTAATTTTCTCAAAAATCTTTTGTAAGCTACGAAGCTGCACCGCTTGATGGCTTGTCGGAGCATTACAGCTACCGTAGTCAAGAGCCTCGCGGAGTAATGGCCGTGTCCCAATTCGCCAAATGCACACTTCGTCGACAAGGGCTGTCCCATTTCAGTGCACTCGACAAATGTGCCCTGCGTTTCCAGCGTTTCCATGAAGATCCGCCGTAACCAAAGCGTGCATCCATTCACACTTCGCGCACTGCTATATCCCAT
>KN470531.1:8936-19350 GCA_000787095.1 Periophthalmodon schlosseri | reverse complement strand
TGTCTCTGCCCCCCCAGCCTCTCTTTGCTTGTTTGTTTGTTGCAACTACTACTATTAGCAATACTTTTTGGTTCCAGATTTGGTTTGGGATTTTTGCTACAACGTACCGCCAGTATTCCTGGAACAGTCTGCTGTTAGCCCTCTCACTGCATCTTGTGCAAATGTTGCTTTACAAATGCCAGAGCCTTGAACCTTGGGTCCAGCACAGTGGCCAGCGCCAAAATGTTGACATTCTCAGCGTAGCACTTGAATAGTTAGAATGCTGCAGGTGTGTTAGTGTCACTGCTGTTAGTCGCACCAAAGTGGCACCTCGCTGGGCCAGTTTGTGCTGAGTCATTCCGGTGATTGGAATGATTTTAGATGCAGACACAGTCTTCTCCACAGACAGTTCACTGGAAGTCAGATGTATTGGCCTAAGGACATCCAGGCACTCATTAATAACCTCATCCTCGTTAAGTAAGAGGGGAGAGATCTCTGGAGAAAGGGACGCAAGAGCTGCTGAGACTACCTCTTGCTCTTCCAACAACCTCTGTGGCACTGAAACGCTGAATTCCACCGTGTGTCTACTTCTTGGAGGACTTATTGAGATGCTCCTGAAGCTGTCAAAGTCTCTTCCGCTGTCACACTGGATTTGTATAGTGTGGACAATTTCCCTTACTTTTTTTCTCATTTCGGCCAGTGTTCGTGTTTAGAGCTTTTTTACAGGCAAATTTAAAATGCACATGGAATGGCACATTGAAAACCCCAAGGAGTTTTGCAGACAGCAGTACATTTGCCACACTATCAGTAATAAGACAGTTGACTTTCTCCCTCAAGCCAAATTGTACAATTGCAGCTCCATTGTATCTTCAAGATTCTCTGCCATGTGTGCTTGTCCAAAATGTCCCACACCAAGACGAATGCTTTCCAATTGCATATTGTCATTTACAAAGTGGCAGGTGACCCTAAGATCTGCGTACGTGTTCATAGAGGCTCGTATATCTGAACTGATGCTGTCTGACCGGGCATTCACAAGGTGCTTTTTGTTTTCTCCTGTATCGTTTTAATTGTATTCTCCAGCATCACTTTGACAGCCTGGCGAGTTTGGAGAACGTCATTTGGGTGAAACGTCTTGCTTGCTCGTGTCTCTACACTTTTAGCTGTTTGGATGTCCACTACAGTCATATCCACCAGTGCTTCATCCAGCTCAGATTAGCAGCCTTTTAAAAACAGTTAAAGCAGGATTTAACACCTAAACTCCACCCACAACCACATTTCAAACAGAGCTGCGAAACTAGGCAGTACCTGGAGGACTAAAGAAGAGAGTGAGGGGGGAGGAGGGATCTAGAGGTATAAGGAACAGTGTGATTGGTCTAAACGGTATCGCCCCTGCAGCCAGGTGTTTGTAATCAGAAACACCTGGCTGTAATCAGGACAGTTCTGTGTGATGTCACCAACTACTGTTAATTGCAGAGGACGCTGGAGGCAGCACACACTTAGATTTAGCCGTTTTTGACCAGAAAACTGCAAATTTACCTACCTACACTCTGCACCAAAGTGTTTAGTTTTGCTTTAAGAAATGACATGTTGAGTCTTATGTGTGTGAACGTTTACGAAATGTATCCCATATTGTTTACACACGCACCTCGCTGTCTTGCTCTGGGTTTGTCTCTGGATGCTTCACCACAGTAGAAGTATCGCTGTAATGCACCAGCTGTTGAAAACACGTCACACACTTGACTTTATTGGGGCTTATCAAGTCAAAGAGAGAATCGCATTCTTTTTGGCGACACTGCTCGGCCCTTCATAGCCCTCCATGTCTAAACCACTCACTCTAACGGTCAAACTCTCACTCAAAACTCACCCACTCGAGGCGAAGAAGGCCTACTAGTGTTGTCACAATGCTAAAATTTATACGTGATACTTGATTACAGTACGAAGGAATAGACTCGATTCTCAATACTGGTTCCTATACTACAATCATAATAAAAAAAACAAAAAACAAACACTCTTTATTTAGATAATAGAATGTCATTTTCAATGTTAAATTGTTCTTTCTTTTATATTACCATGTGGCCTTATATCTGTTTAATCCTTAATCCTGTAATCCAGTTAAATTCCATAGTGGTCCATGGGCGTATACTCGTCTATGGGTCCTTTAACTTGTATCTGTTTAATCCTTAATCCTGTAATCCAGTTAAATTCCATAGTGGTCCATGGGCGTATACTCGTCTATGGGGTCTTATACTTGTTCTGATACAGCTCAAGATCATTCTAAATCTTCTCAGGAAAGGTTCATTTCAGTCCTGTGAATGTGACTTTTTTAGTATTGATACTTTCTCAAATGAGTATCTAGTTTCGATACTATTTTTAGTATCGATTGGCATTGCACGGAATCTTACAGCTAACCGTAAGGAGGGTTCGAATAGGGCCCGGGAGAGATCACTTACATACTCAAACATGCATGGATGACATCTAAAACCTCTTCAGGCATGTTTTTGATGAGGGGACAATGTTATAACATGGTAGAAAGCTCAAAAATATGACCCACTAAAACCTAAAACCCGCTCATAACTCCCCTTTTATTACCTTACCTGTTATCTAACACTTACCTGTTTATTACTTTAAATCTCAACAAACTTTCCTTTTCTCCAATAATAAGCACAGGATTCAGCAAGCAAAATCTCCTCTCAAAACACACAGTTCAAAAAGAATTCCTGGCTGTTTTATAGTTATGACATAATTACAAGCCAATCTGATACAAATTTCCCACTAAGCAGTTCTACACATAGCTCTGTAGTCATTAGTCATGTGACTTTTGGGCTTGTGCAGCAAGTTTTGAAACAGTGATCCGAAACACTTTGACACTGCTTCGAGTGTAACATCTATACCTACAACCTGCCTACCTAGAATTCTGTTCAGATTTTAAAGGCATCCCGAAAAATTAGCAAAAAAAAAAAAAAACTGACACTGAAATATGGACTAGCAAACTAACACAATCACATTTCCAAACATGTTTGTAAAGACTTAAAAAATCCTATATTACACCAAACTGACTCTTGTGAGCTTTAAGTCAAGTTATAATGTTGTTACCTCATCGAAAACATACCTGGAGTTGTGTTTTGTTTCATTCACACATGTTTGAGAAATCCTCCAAAGCTCGAAATGCTCTGTTCCACTTTGTAATGTCATAACCGGCAGCTTTCAAGTTAACAGCTACATTTTACCTTTATTTGCGTAGCGCTTGGCAATTCCAGAGTTGCAATAATCCAAATGATTCTTATGAAGGTGTGTGGAGTTTAAAAACACAGTGGAGAACTTCTTGTATTACCACATGACATCACAAGGTGGGACAGAGTGTTTTCTGTTTGAGAGAAGAACCCTAAATATGCAGAATTTGTGTGTTAAACATGTGTGAATGAAACAAAACACAACTCCAGGTGTGTTTGTGATGAGGAAACATCATAACAAAGATCAGAAAATTAGCGTTGCATGGGCCCTTTAAACTACAGGGTTTGCTGTTTTTATTCAGAATAAAACTGGAGATTTTGTTGTTTGTGGAGGAATTAAGAGTCTTTGTGATCTGCTAATTGTGTTTATTCAAATTGCGATTTGATTCATCTTGAAGACCCATTTCTTGCCTGCAATTTACCTGCCTACAACGTGTTCCTGCCAGCCTAGTTACCACTGGTCACCATCTGTCTCCTGGTCTCTACCCTCTGTCCCTCTACCCAGCTCCCGTAAAGACTCTTTACAATTTTAATACTGTCGTTGGTCGAATTTATACATCGTGATATATTTATGTCTAAAATTTCTATAGAAATGGACCCATCAACTTCCTGTTCAAAACACCAGAACAGTGCATATTTCTGCAGAATCAATGAATCACTGAGCTCTGCAAATCTGAAGTAAAAAGTTATACACTTAGCTCTGAATGATACAAAGATATTGGAGAGGAGATGTCTTCCACATGTGAGAGACACTCGCTTACAGATAAGAGGCTGTGATCGGATTGTTCAAAAACTTGCTTTTTGTCTGATGTGCTTTATTATCTGGTTCCAGGGCCTTCTGCCTTTGAAAAGTAGGAAAGTAAAAAAAAAAAAAAGGTGGTAAGGATTGGAGAGCCAAGCAAGCATTTTTTACTGTAACAAGTAGCCACCCTAACTCTATTTATTTTAATTTTTAATGGCTACACAGCTTATTCAACTGACTTTTTTAGAGCAAGCCTCAAATGCAGGTCGATACAGGATTAGTCAAATGTTTACCTATCCACAGCCTGTTTTTGACATTTCTGAAGGTTCATAACCCTACCCTGGTTCTAACTTTAACCATAATTTCAAAACCAGACCCTAATCTAACCTCTAACAGTGGTCTAGTTTTAAACCTAAATTAAAGCTCTAAATCTAACCATTATCGTACATAAGAGCCCTAAACTCTATTATGCTAAATAGATTTTTATTTATTTTATTTTTTTCACGGTTAGCTGTAAGATTTTGTGCAATGCTCAAACCACAAGCCTACGTCACTAATGTTCCCACGCGACAATTCTCCATAAACACATGATACAAAACCGTAAACAACAACCCGATGCAATGTAGTAGTTTCCATTAGCGGGATGCACACTGACTGTGTTGTGATAGCGCTCTGAAGGGGGAGTGACTTAGCGTGGAGAGCAAAGGAAGGGGAGACTCAGAGCGTCAGAAACAAAAGTGATACTTATGAAACATGTTAATACGTTGTTTTTGGCAAATATAGAAGTTTCAAAAGAATTAAAGGTAATGTGGTGATGTAAATAGCAGTTAATACACCGTAGAAGTAAAATAACACCTCTTTAACCAAAATCTAATGTCCAGACTGCAGAAACATGGGTATGGGAGACATGGAAGGCTTTTACAAAAAACTTTTTGATAAGAAACGTGGGAACATAAAGCTGACCCCAGTCAGACATGCGTGAATCAATCAATACAACTCTGAGTAAGCGAATGATGAGTGTACACCGTTATAACCGTTAAGCTTGTGAAAAATATATTTTGCCGAATATGTCTTCTTTAAAGGCGCTCTGATTTTTACCGTTTTAAAAATGTGAAAAACAGGACTAGTTCATTATAAACAGCTTGCAGTGTTCCAAAATTATTACAAATTTACCTTATGCATTCCGAGCATCCTAATTATTCAGGGCGATGAGTTTGTAAGCGCTTTTGAGAACTCTTAGAGACCAGTGCAGACTTTGTCATCACGATAAAACTAAAAATGTCTAGCATGGTAACTAGTACACTTCTTGATTATTGAACAATAAAATATCTGTGTAATCCCTCAGTCGTCCAGGTCTGATCCATAGCAAAATAAAAATAACTGGATAAAACGCTGTAGGAGTGAAGACGTTTCGCTGCTCATCCAAGCCGCTTCTCCAGTTATGGTCATATTACTGGTGGACACTGCCTTATATCTGTCTGAAGGGAGGAGCTACCTCACACTCAACAACAAACTCAACACACCTATTATTTCCAGTTTCTGTTTGTAGACTAGGTCTATTGTGCCACCCTAAGTGTGCACTGTGCCTGAGTCCTACTTAGCATAGTCATTAATCCCCTAAATGAGTGATTTCACAAGGCAGTGTCCACCAGTAATCTGACCAGAACTGAAGAAACGGCTTGGATGAGCAGCGAAACATCTTCACTCCTACAACGTTTTGTTCAGCTGACAGTTTATTTTTCTTTTGCTATGACCAATAAAATCCTTTCCAATTAGATGCAGACAGCATGCAGCAGACTTATTTTGACCAAGAACTGCTTATACGATACATCCGTTGCTGCTACTACAGAACAAATCCATGGGAAAAATCGGGTAGAGGACCTTTAATGATGAGCGTACACCATTATAACCGTTAAGTAAATCTTGCGGAATGTCTCCTGTAATGTGTCCTGTGGTAGCTCTTTTTATTAGATATGTTTTGAGTTAGATTGACATGCATTAGAACAGAAAGCTGTGTGTGTGCGTACTTGACATGTTCCGTAGCTCTGCCCTCGGTCGCGGTGATGGGTGCTGATGGATTGACCGGACATGTGTTGCTCTCGCTGGGTGCTCGGTGCCAGCGGTGAGACCTGACAGTGGTGACACTTGAGTACAGCGTCAGATCGATCAGTCGGCCCAGTCCTGTCCAAGCTAATGATGTGGAATTGACAGACAGACCCAAGGGCTAATCACCAGGATTACACTGTATCATTGGCCTGTCCTTTGACTGTGGACTAACAATTTAACAGTCAAGTACTTTAAAGGGAATACTACATTTCTATGGGGTATTAGCTGCTAACACATAACATATTTACATCACCTTGTTACCTTTTATTGTTTTGAAAATGATACACTTGCCGAAAACTATGTATTAACATGTTTAACGAGTTTCACTTTTGTTCTCCGTTTGCTTCCCGCGCTAAGCTAGTCCCCTTCAGAGCGCTATCACATTACAATCAGCATGCATTCCACCAATGAAAGAGAAGTTGTAGTGTATTGTTTTGTATCATGCTTTTGTGTATTTATGGAAATTTACTGCGTGGGAGCACGGGTGACATAGGCTTGTGAGCTAAGCTTTGGATAGTATTGTACTCCTAACCATATGGAGAGTCCGAATAATGCGGGAGAGATCACGAGATAACTCAAACACACGTGGATGGCATGCTTTTGATGGGAGAACAACGTTATAACATGGTAGAAAGCTCAAAAAAATCGATTTTTAAGCTGGTTTAGTTCAGGAACAATGTTAAGTCATCGCTTTCGTCCCTCCCAATCCTATTATCTAGCACTAACCCTTCCTTGTTGCTTTCCATACAGAGGAATTCAAACTGGTCCTTCATAGAGGCTTGATTTCTCTTCTTACCTAACCAATCTCACTTTTTAGGTTTACTCTGCATCCACCTTGAAATTGCATTCAAAAAAGCACTACAACGACAGCACAGTAATAACACATACTTGGTCCTCTTTCGGCGCTCGTTGTAAATGTTTTCTGTGCCATACCCTGAAAGTCTTTTTTTGAAAATCATGTTTGACATTTACAACAAAACTGGTTGAAAAGGTAAAACTACCAACTACACATTTTAAAGGTATGTAGATAGGTCTGATATGCAACATTTCTAGGGAAAGGTCTGCCAAATGCTTGTCTCCTTGGCGACGTTATTGCTTTGCCTGGAATGTTTCACGGTGTCACAGTAAACGCACCTATTTCCATGGAAACAAGCAGATGAAGCCACCAGGCCAAGTTACAGGTCAGGTCACCTGTAATTGAACAACAAACAAAATAGATAATCTTCATAGCATATTGTGGAACACTCCAGGCAGAGCAGTGAGATCTCTATGGAAACTAGCTGGTGGTGGTGGCTGAGGTCTGCAAGGTAATTGAGAATATGACTCGTACACAGAGACGGGTAGAGCATCCAAAAGCTATACTCAAGGAAGAGTAACGTTACCTCAAAATAAAATTACTGAAGTAGAAATACAAAGTAGTGGTCCAAGTAAGATTAAAAAAGTATTTGGGGAAACTGCTACTCAAGTAAGAGTAACTGTTGGGATATAATTTATAATTTTCAAAGGATAAACACAAAAAGAGGAAAAACTACAATATATCAGAAGGAGCGGTATAAGAAACACAAATGTTCAATCATTTCAATATCGTCAACATAAAGCTTTTGCCACTTGTAAATTTACTGACAGTGGGAAGAGTAACCAAAACTTTTATTCAAATAAGAGTACTGTCACTTCAATAAAAAAAAAAAACAACATTACTCAAGTAGGAGTAAAAATCTGCTCCTTGAAAAGTACTTTGTAAAATACAATGTCATTAAAAAGTTACTCCAGTAGATGTAAGTAAAGTAAACGAGTACTACCCACCTCTGCTCATACAGTGTATGGTCCAGCCTAAATGAAAGGAAGTTCAGGTTGAAAAGGTCACAGTGGCCATATTCATTAAATCTTAACAAAAGACCTCTCAGGAATGAATCCCAACCGTGGAATGACCAGTCGCCCAAAAGACTGTATTTGAATGTTGAAATTTTGTCAGGAGGTAATCCCATCTGTCTCTGTCATTGACCACTGGAAAGAATTGAGCACACATACAGTAGCTTTTGAATATGCCAGTAGCAGAATGTGGAAAATGCTCAAATGTGAAAAAAAGTAAGTGGGCTAGCTGAGTCAAACTGCTTTTCATTCAAACTGCAATGCACGAGTGAAATATTACACAAATTTGCTGTGATCCGTGGTTTGCTCTAAGCCAACGATTCTCAAACTTTTCACAAGTACCACCTAAGGGAAGATTTAGCCTTTTCAGTACCACCCGATCTAAACCAGGTCTATAACGGGACTATTCCAGATCTAAACTGTGGCTTTTCATGTATTTGAGTAAATGTTGCCTTGCCCCAGCACAGATATATATTATAAACAGCTCTTGAGGTCAAAATAAATCCACTGTCTGTGCTGTCTGCATCTAATCAAGTGTTTTATGAGAAATGACTTTGAACCACAGCAAACTCTTTACAATGAACTACTTCTGTTTTTCATGTTTTTACAGCACCTTTGATTATTAGACAATCGATAGATACCTAATAAAACCTTTATAAAGTAAATATATAGTATATAGTATAAATCCAGTTAGTTAAAAGCTAGGTTTCAATGGTCACTACCTAAACCCCAGCAACTGCAGCCAATCATTAATCAGTGTTAGTACAGCCTCTGCAGCTCAGCAAGAGAATTCTGGAGTTTCTGAGCTTTCACATGAGGAATGGCATGGATAAAAAACTTGTACGTGTCCTCTATCTGCAGGTTAAGGCACTGGCAGGTTGGGATCGTTGTTCCTTTTTTAAAACAGTGAGACCGCAGGCTACAAATAATTCCTTTAATATCAAAATAGTAACTATGCTAGCACAATCTCACTTGTTGCCATTGCTCTGTAAAGTCTCTCTCCTCCGTCCAAAGTTTAGGCAATTCTCTTGTCCATTTGGCGCTGACAGTTTTAGCGTCAAGGCAAATGAAATAGTCCGTTAGAAAAACAAACTGAAATCCCCCCTCCATTACTCGCTGTAAATGTCAGCTAAAACTAAACCTGCGGAGGTGAGTCCAAGCGGGGGTGAGGCATTCATCATTGTATTTCCTTGTCTAAATGCCACTCTGATTTGCCTGGTTATGTCCGCCGGTGTAAGTCATCTTCAGCGGGCCGGGCGAAATAATGGATGGACGCTCGTAAATCTGACAAGGCGCAAGGCTCGGGAAGCAGGCAAATGGATCCATAAAGATATACCTGCTGCGCAACGGACAACGGGACCGGGGTGGAGTGATTGTATGCGACAAGGACAAAGCGAAATGCGTCCTCTGAAAATGTGGTAAGTTCCGTTTTTGATTAAACGCAGCTGAAGCATAAATTCCACTGGGGAGATATCATTTTGAAGCCTGCTCCTATACCTCCTGTCACCTGCCTGTCACTAACCAAATTCAAATCGACTTTGCCTCAGACCAATCCTGTCCCAGTCTAGCCATGTCAGCAACATGAATTCTCGCGAGTTTTGTGAGTTCGCACACTCTTGAGAATCCGTCTTACTTCGGCTCCGGCTGAAGCGATTGTGATACATCCCGAGACTGACCAATCACAGAGCCGTACTGTGGTTTGTGCGGAAGCCAGCACCGACAGATGTACTTCAGCCTATTTTAGTGGAAATACAGACTATTTTGTTTGATTTTTAGGTTGTTCCACTGTTGTGACGCTTTGAACCATCAACTTGAAGTATTTGTTCGAACGCTCTGATCATTGGTTCCGGCCGCTTTCAGCATGAGTCATCCCGGACTGATGTGTAGAACTCAGAGGGCTGCACATATCAATCTGGTGAGAGCCAAGTTAGTCCCACTTTACATGCACATTAAAGAACCCAATAGGTGCAAAAGGGAGGACTATTGCGTGACCAGCCTTTCTCTTCCACATTCTGTTCGGATCCAGAATGGTCTGGAAGCACTGTAGCATGTGTCAAATGCGGAAGACCTTAGGTAATAAATGTTTGGTGCTTCATAATGCTTGTTTTTACCCAAATGAAGTATGCGTCTCTCTGATTGGTCAATCCACTTGTCAGTCATTCCCTCTGGAATACTGTCTCATACCCACTTGTCTTTGTAAAGTTTTGTCAAAGTGTGTGGTTCTGGCTGGTCAGGTAAGAGGGTTACGTGATCTTCTTGTAATTTAGTCTTAGAACTAGAACTTTGCAGCTAAAATTACTAGTAAAAATGGGGATCATAAATATAACCACACTTTAAGCAGACATAGATAATCAACATTTGATTTTCAGACATGCTAGGAACTGTGTTACATTTGCTCTCCGCAGCACAAATACACAAATGAATCTCAGGTTTGCTTTAATGTAGCAGACCAAAATAATACACATGCTAGTCTGCGGTGAAAGAGCTG
>KN470530.1:9431-40120 GCA_000787095.1 Periophthalmodon schlosseri | reverse complement strand
TGCAGATTTGAAAGTCAAATTCTGGTTTATTTGGTTGAGTAGACTGTGAATATATATTGAGAAAGCTGTCTTTTTGCCTTCCTTTTTGGGATCATCAGGAGAATTTACTTAAAGATTAAAGACGCGTGTTTGGAGTAGGGTTGTCAAAAGTACTGAAAATCAGACACCAATCGATACTAACACTAGTATCTAAACTAGATACTTATTTGAGCAGGTATCGATACTAAAAAGTCCCATTAAATCAGACACCAATCGATACTAACACTAGTATCTAAACTAGATACTTATTTGAGCAGGTATCGATACTAAAAAAGTCCCATTCACATGACAGAAATGAACCTTTCCTGAATATCTTCAGAATGTTCTTGAGCTGTATCAGAACAAGTATAAGACACATAGACTAATATACGCCCATGGACCACTATGGAACCTAGCTGGACCACTGAGGGATTACACAGATATAAGGCCACATGGGAATAGAAAAAAAAGTACTACTATTTAATGTGGAAAATTGCATTCTATTGTCTAAAGGAAGAGTGTTTTTATTATACTGGGGTATCAGAATAGGTATTGAGTTTATTCTTTTGTATCAAAATCGAGTTTGAAATTTTAATATCGTGACAACACTAGTCAGGAGACAAGAAATGCAACCAAAAATATATATAAAAAAAAACAAAAAAAAAAACAACCTTTTGTCTAAAAAAAAATGGCATTCCACATATTCCCCATCATCTGTTTTGTCCATCAGTTCCAACCATTTGTGTCTTTGTTTTCTTGCATATTCCAGTCCACCATGCACAATCTGTCCACCAATCCAGAACACAGGTGTATCCCGACTCTGAGCGTGGCATGTGAACGCACCATTCCGCTGTTTTATGTCCCAGACTCCAATCCATGAGCAAAAAATGCTACAAAGACGTGAGGCTATAAACTATGAGAATTTCGTTTCAAAATGGACGTTTGGAGCTAGCTTGAGCGTACAGGAAGTGCAAGGCAAGCTGGCAAAGGCATCCCAAAGCCCACGGGATGAACCACGGAACACAAAATGATTTTAACAGCGCTACAGCAGAAAGACCGGAAAAAATATAACGCACATGGAGATTATATTTGCCTTTCATTATGTAATCGAGGTGCAATCATTATACTCACGAGGGATAGAACAGCATACCTTAAAATGGATCAAATCTAATCAAAAGTGTCAAAAGAGGCTTAGATGAAAATATATGTGATGCAATACCATAGTTTTGATGTGAGATTGTTTCAATGTGTTATCCTGAGTTTTTAAATGCAGGTTTCATTATCATCATCGTCATACATCACAACATTCTAACGGCCAATGATATTAAAGAAGATATATTGTGCTTTTGTCTGCTAGTACAGCCAAAAGTTTGAAAATCAGATACTAATCACTAGATACTCTTTTGAGCAGGTATCGATACTAAAAAAAGTCTAATTTACAGGACAGAAATGAACCTTTCTTGAATAGCTTTAGAATGATTGCATCACCACATACATGCGTCCATGCGCCTATGGACCACTGAGGGATTACACAGATATAATACCACATGGTAATATAAAATAAAGTATTACGATTTCATGTTGAAAATGACATTCTATTGGCTAAAAATGGTGTCAAGTATCGAGTCTATTCCTTAGTATTGAAATCGAGTTTAAAATTTGCTCGTCATAACACTAGTCTGCTATATAGTTATCATCTTTGACACTCGCTCTGTATTGGACATTTTAAAACGCAATATTGGTCTAAAATAACTTGATAAAAGAAACTACTCCACTGACTTCCGGGTTGGAATATTGCGAGGCCCAATGAGGTATTAGGAGCTCTAAAAAGTCCATTGTCTCATACATAAATACATATGAGGGGCACCAGTTGTTATTTCATATTGTCCAAACAAAAATGTGTATAAAGAAGCCAAAATGGAAGGTTTGGTAAAAACAAAAAAAAAGACATAATTTATTCATTCTGTCCTGTGAATATGACTTTTTAGTATCGATAACTGCTCAAATGAGTATCTAGTTTTGATATTAGTTTTAGTATTGATTGGTATCTGATTTACGGTACTTCTGACAGCCCTAGTTTGCTTTAGAGTTTGGACATTTCAACAAGACTTTTAATATATACAGCTGACATATATTACAATACTTAATATAAATCTATGTCAGCCGTGTTACGCCTTGACCTCTCTGTTATCTGCTTTCTTCTTAACAAACTGCATTCTGGGAAGTTCACCAAGTCTGTTCAAAACTTTTACCGTCTCAAAAATAGCTCATATCTTTTCTATTGCTTATTCTGACATTGCCAAGGCATGAATTCTATTTCTATCTGTTCTTCTCTCACTCTTTTGTCCAGAACAGCTTTGTACTACTGTGTCCCCTGCTGCATTATTCTGATAGGCTAGTGTTTTGTCCATGTGCGCTATGGATGGGTTTATTTCAATCTTCTTTCTTATTTTACGCTGTTGTTGTGACTTCTTATATGAAAACCGCGGGAGAGGGGAGGACGGAGATTGGATTAGCGGTTAGGTGCCATGTTGTTGGCAAACTAGTGAAGACGAGGTGTTGTAATAGACTATATCTCCATGGAAAAATGGGATAAAGGTCAATGTTTGTTACATTCTTTTCATTCATTTCATTTAATTTGTTTGTGTATTTATTTCGAGCACATGTATCAAGGACACATAATGCACATTTCACATTCTTGAACCCATCATATACTAACTATGCTGGAAGAAGTACTCAATGTTGTAAAGGTCCTATATTACCCAAAACTGATTCTTGAGCTTTAAGCCATGTTATAATGTTGTTGCCTCCTCAAAAACAGACCTGGAGTTGTGTTTTGTTTCATTCACACATGTTTGAGTAACCCTTTATTATTATTCTGTCTACATCTCCAAAGATCAAAATGCTTTGTTCCACCTTGTGATGTCATGAAACGGTAGTTTTCAAGTTAACAAGTTGTTCAATAGAGACTGACAACTCCAGGGTTGAAATCATCCAGATGATTCTAGTGAAGGTGTATGGAGTTTAAAAACACAGTGGAGCACTTCTTGTATTACCGCATGTTTCCTGTTTGAGTGAAGAACTCAGCCTAAATATGCAGGGTTTTTGTGTGAATGAAACAAAACACAATTCAAGGTATGTTTGTGATGGGGAAACAATTTTAACATAGATCAAAAAATAATGCAATATAGGCCCTTTAAGTGAAAGTACTGAACAAAAATTCTAAGCAGGCTAAAAGTATCATATGAAGACAAAAGTTTTCATTTAAAAATGTACTTTTAAAATGGGAACCTGTCTTGCCAGAGCCTTAACCTGTAGATAGAGGACATATACAAGTGTGTCTCATTCTCAGTTTATAGACAGGCCTCGTGTGAAAGCTCAGAACTTCCAGAATTCACTCATTGAGCTGCAGAAGCTGCACTACTACTGATTCATGATTGGCTGCAGGTGCTGGGGTTTAGGTAGTGACCACTCAGATCAGAGAGAGTCCCTTCAGGTTTAAACCAACTGAATTTCAATACTGAAACTGGCAACCCAAATAAGAGACTCATGTGAGGCTCATTCTGATTGAATTATCGTCTTGATCAAACCAAATTATAACATTAGCAATGTGGTCATCACGTCCAATGTTTTTGTAATTAAAAATAAATCAGCATTACTATTGTTATCTGTAAAACCTGCCTTATGCTGATTTTTGTTCAATAAAAACAAGTGAATGCGTGTCTTTATGTTTCCAGATGTTTTTAGTGTTATCGTTTTGTTTGCTCCAACTATGAACGTGCTAAATGCCTATAAGAAAGATGTTCTGAGTTCATTGAAAATCATACTTGGCTTTGAGTTGCTGGGTTAATGTACAGTTGTGCAGTGTGAGTATAAATCCTCAGTACATTGCAGAGCAGCTACAGCGCCCTCTTCTGTAGCTTTATGAAACACAACTGTGGAAGTCTAAAATAATGGCTATAGATGATATAGACAGTAAGATTTGGCCATGAAAAACCTATTGGTCGATCTATAGTCCATTCTAATCCAGGATTCAAAGCCTTTATAAGATTACAAAACCTTTATTATTGTTGCACAATTGTCATATCCTTGAGCAAGACACTTCACCCACATGGCCCATTTAGTCACTGTATGGAAGTGTCTCCATTTTACAGTTTCCATAGCAATAGTCACATAACATCAGGATGCTCTGATGCACGACAATAAAGCCACAGATCTACCCCTCAACCTTCTTCTCCTCCTCTCTCCCCTCTCTGCTCTCTCCTCCTCCCTCTCCTTTTCCTCTCCTCCTCCTTCTTCTCTCCTCTCTCTTCTCCCACTCCTCACTCGTGTCCTCTTCACTATCCTCTCTGCCCCTCCCTCTCCTCAACTCTCTCACTCCTCTCTTCCTCCCTCTTCTCTACTCACTCCTCTCCTCACCTCCTCCCTTTCCTCACTGCTCTCCCACTCCCCCTCCCTCTCTCCCCTCCTATCTCCTCCTTCCCTCTCCCCCTTCCTCTCCTCTCTCCTGTCACTCTCCCCCTTCTCTCCCCTCTCCTCCTCTCTCTCTCTCTTCTTCCCTCTCCTCATCTCTCTCCCTCACTTTCCTCTCATCCTCCCTCCTCTCTTCCCTCCTCTCTCTCCCTCTCCTCCTCCTCCTGCTCTCTTCCCTCTCCCCCTCCTTCTCCTCTCCTCTTCCCTCTCCCTCTCCTCCTCCCTTCTCTCCCCTTACTCGCCTCTCTCTCTTCTTTCCTCTCCTCCTCCCTATCCTTCTCCTCCTCCTTCCTCTCATCCCTCTCCTTCTCCTCTCCAGATCTGCTCAGAGTTGGATCGTTCACATTTCTTTTTTCTCAAACCCTCTCTGGAAACAATTACCTGGAATTAGCTGGAATCAAAGCTTCTGCCTGTGCCATTATCTGCAGAGGGGCCGTCCAAGTATTGGCACTAAAATAACATCTGCTGTTCCCATAGCGACCGCACCGTGTTTACTTTTCAATTAGCCCCACTACTGACACCTTTCAAGTATGTTTCACAATGTTGCTTTTTACCAGGCCCACTGCTTCTGCATTTTTGTTGTACAATTCATGGCCCATTCAGTTTTTGCTGTACTAACTAAACAACTATATTTTAAAGAATCCCCCCAAATCTAAATTAATCTAAAGTTAAAGTGATCAAATCCACATTTCCCTTGCCCTTTATATTAAACTCCTGAATCACTACTTCCTCCTCCATCCAGCCAGCCTTCTCCCATTATAAATCAGCGGTATAAATCCGCTTTATCACGGCTAACACACTCTCACAGAGGTACTGCAAGAGGTACAATACTCTGATTTATGTGAATGGAATGAAAATTTCAATGGTTCACACACACACACACACACACATGCTGGGTTTCCATGCTTGTTGAGGACATTACATTAATTTCGTTTTAGATTAATATTGCGATTTAAAATGTCCAAATTATAATATAATGATCCATGGGTGTCATAGATTATAACGTTATAGCTGACACAAGCACAATATGTGTATAAACTATGTTGTTGATCTGATAGTACCGGATTTTTAGATACATAGACCATATTGTCAGCCTTAGTGGACTTTCACAGCGTTTTACATGAAACGTGCCCGATGTACATTTTCTGATGCAGAGCTCGACGTCTATATGTCGCCTTGGAAATATTATTGTTTTGCCTGGAATATTTCATAATATAGCTATCTCCATAGAGACAAGCAAATGCCACCATGCCAAGTTACAGGTCAGATCTGTGGAGAGGTGACAGTGTAACCTGTCCACAGATCACAGTAAGTATGGAAGTTTTCAAGTTATTTTGAGCCATGAGCAAGGCCTGTTGTAAAATAAAGGAGTTAAAAAGGAGTTTAAAGGTCTACTATGGAACATTACAGGCAGTGGTGGAAGGTAACAAAATAAAAATGGTAAAGTACTGTACTTAAGTAGAATTTTTAGGTATCTGTTCTTTACTAAAGTAAATTTTAGAATGGATATTTTTTATTTTACCCTCACTACATGTGAGAGGAGTATCTGTACTTTCTACTCCACTACATCTTTAACTGGACTGAAAAGTAAAAAGTATTTTTCATATGATTTGACGGGTTATTTTTACCATGTTCATAGTAACATCCTGACTAAAGTCCGCAGGGTGGCTGGGCGCACCCTTAGATAGGGTGAGGAGCT
Organism: Periophthalmodon schlosseri; assembly: GCA_000787095.1. Classification (NCBI taxonomy): domain Eukaryota; kingdom Metazoa; phylum Chordata; class Actinopteri; order Gobiiformes; family Gobiidae; genus Periophthalmodon; species Periophthalmodon schlosseri. Next base: position 33,930 of record KN470530.1, on the reverse strand, counting down.
CGGTCACACGGAGTAGAGCCGCTGCTCCTCCACGTCGAGAGGAACCAGCTGAGGTGGCTCGGGCATCTCTTCTGGATGCCTTCTGGACGCCTCCCTAGGGAGATGTTCTGGGCATGTCCCACCGGGAGGAGGCCCCGGGGAAGATCCAGGACACACTGGAGGGACTATGTCTCTCGGCTGGCCTGGGAATGCCTTGGGGTCCCACTGGAGGAGCTGCAGGACGTGTCTGGGGTGAGGGAAGTCTGGGAGTCCCTGCTTAGACTGCTGCTAAGCGGAAGAAAATGGATGGATGAAACTGTTGACCAAAATCTGTATCATTTTAACCAATATCACATTAACAAATGAATAACACTATCAAAATACTTATAGATTATGACTCTTAATGCACATTTTTAAACTGGTACTTAAATACTTTTACTTGAGTAGATCAGAAAGCTTCACACACAAATGATATAAAGTTGGTGAACATAGTGGCAGAGTAGTTAGCTCTCCTCTCTACCAAAAAACAAAACCCCAATCACCACCTTAAAAATTATGGGTTAAATTGAACTTTGCAAAATGGCCAGTATTTCACATTCTTGTACACTTCTGAGCTTGTTTTTCCCACCCAAACTGCACTCTCAGGCCCAGCTGTATTTACTGCCCCCATCTGGGCACAATTGGACACGTCTCGCACACACAGTGCACTTTAACACCTGAATCCAATACAGGAGCGTGTAGTCACTGTCCAACAGGCAAAAAAACTACGTAAGAACTGATGGGTTTAACATGTGTCCCTCCGCTGGCCTCTTCACAGTAGAATCGTCATAAAGTAGGGCTGATCTGGACAATGGCAGTGTTTTTGGTTTTGTGTTATCAAGTCATGCAATAGAAACTAACAGTATCACGGTGCAATGTTTTTTGACTTCAAGATCTTGTACTTGATTTTTTTCCAGTGCATTTGAGCAAAACGTGTCTTGTCCAGTACATAAGCAGCTCCTGAGGTCAAAATAAGTCTGCTGTGTACTGTCTGCATCTGTACATGTTAGCATGCTAGTTGCTGTTAGCATTTCTGTGAGCACAAAACTCTGACCTCTGAAAGCTGTGAAAAGCGCTGATAAGCTCATCGCATTGAATAATTAGAATGCTCAGAATGCATAAGGTAAATGATTGTAGTGAAGGTGTTTGGAGTTTAAAAACACAGTGGAGCACTTCCTGTATTACCACATGACACCACAAGGTGGAACAGAGTGTTTTCCATTTGAGAAAAGAACTCAGCCTAAATATGCAGGGTTTGTTTTAAACGTGTGAATAAAACAAAACACAATTCCAGGTCTGTTTGTGATGAGGAAACAACATTAGAAAAGAGATCAGAGAATAGTGTAATATGGGCCCTTTAAGTTGGTTGCCATATTGTGGAACATTTCAGGCAAAGCAATAACATCTCTATGTAGTCAAGCAGATAACCAGACCCCCCTCCCACCACCACCAGAAAAGTTACATAGTGCAACTTTAACCCAAACCAAATTTTTACCATTACCCTATCAAATATTGCAGCTTAAACATAAAACCATGGCTGGACTTTCTTGGATTCTGCTGGATTCTGGAGCAGGATTAGGGGCTGTGCTAACCTGCTGCGAGGGGCCGTAACGGGACCAGCGCTCCGGGACCAGCGCTCCAGGACCAGCGCTCTGAGCCAAATCTAATCTGAGGAAATGAAAGACTAACCCTGTTTCATGTGGACTTATGCAGAGAGAGGTGCATGATGGGAGCAAGATGTCCGCCGGCTGATAGGATGGAAAGAGAAAGAGAGAAGACGGGGAGAGGGACGTAGAGAGAGGTGGAGAAAGGGAAGGGGGGGGCGACATGAGAGAGAGAGAGGGAGGGGAGAGAGAAAAAAGAGAGGGGGGCAGAGAGAGAGAGAAAAAAAAGAGGCATAAAGACAAGGAGAGAAAGGGGGAGAGAAAAAGAGCTAGAGAGGGATAAAGAGAGAGGGAGAAAAAAGCTAGAGAGAGAGAGAAGAGAATAGAATAGAGAGGGGGAGAAAGAGAGAGAAAAACAGTGAGAGGGATAGAGAGATGAAGAAACAGAGTGAGAGAAAGAACAAGGGAAACCGATAGAGAGAGAGGAGAGAGAAGGAGAGAGAGGGGGAGAAAGAAAGAGAGAGAGGGATAGAGAGACAAAGGGATGGACAGAGAGAAAGAGTGACAAAAACTGATAGAGAGAGAGAGGAGAGAGAAAGAGAGAGAGGGGGGAGAGAAAGAGAGAGGGGGAGAGAGAATGAGAGAGAGGGGAGAGAGAAAAAAATAGAAAGATAGAAGGACGAGAGAGGTGGGGGGATTCTGGGGGTACAAGATGAACCGTGGGAGCGTGTGTGTGTGACATTTCAGGTAAAGTAATGTAATCTCCATGGAGACAAGTAGGTTTCAGTCCATTAACCAGAAATGGTGCTTTGCATATACTTAATTTTTAGTAAGTGACAGTGGTGCAGTTTGACAACCAACCAGAAGGTAACCACTTCAGATCTTGCTGGAGTGCATACTGTTGTTGTGTCCCTGAGCAAGACATTTCTTACATATTATAACAATACATGTGGGATGGGAAGGGCATCTGGTGTACTAAATCAAAACCCAACTTTTTGTGACCAAAATTGTGAATATATATGTATTATTGGAACTAGGGTTGTCAAACGTATCAAAAATTACATACTAGTCTATACTAAAAAGAGTATTGAAACTAGTAGAGAGTATTGATACCCATTTCAGCTGGTAATGATACTAAAAAAGTCACATTCACAGGACAGAAATGAACCTTTCCTGAATAGCTTTAGAATAATCTTGAGCTGTATCAGAACAAGTAAAAACACATAGACTAGTATACGCCCATGGACCACTATGGAACCTACCTGGACCACTGAGGGATTACACAGATATAAGGCCACATGGGAATAGATAAGATGGTGGAGCGGGAGGAGGAAGTGTCTGGGGTGGGGAAGTCTGAGCATCCCTGCTTAGACTGTTGCCTCGGATAAGCAGAAGAAAATGGATGGTACTATAAAAGAAAGTACTGTGGAAAATCTATTGTCTGAATAAAGAGTTTTTTATTGTCATCATAGCATCAGAATCATTATTGAGAATTGAGTCTATTTCTTAGTATCGAAATTGAGTTTGATATTTTAGTATCATGGCCGGAATAGTCTTAATCGCTCTGGCAATGCAATATGACGGAACCATGAGTTAGGGGAGTATACTTAAAAGCAAAAACTACCAAAACAAATTCAGTAGAGCAAACTAAACATGTGTTCATCCTGTCGCTTATAGACTGGAAATGCCCTGTTGCAAAATAACGGTGTCTAAAGAGCGCCTTTAAATGGAGCTGCTGTGTTCACATATGAGAGCTGCTAAAAGCTCCACTCAGGAACATTGATATAAGCCTGAAACGCTGCTACGTATGTGGGGACGAATAATAAAGAGGAGGAGGGGACAGAGAGAAAGAGAGGAGGAAGAGGGATGAGTGGAGAGAGAGGAGGGAGTGAGAAAGAGAAGAGGAGAGGGGCAGGTGAGGAAAGGAGGGACAGGAGAGGGGGGTGAAGAGGTAGGGAGAGGAGAGAGAGGAATAAGAGAGGAGGGGAGAGGGAAGGAAAGGAGAAGAGAGAAAGACAAGTGGGAGCAGAAGGAAAGGGAGAGAGAGAGAAGTGAGACAGATGAAAGGAGAGAGGGAAGAAAGGCAGAGAGAGAGAGACAGAGGAAGGGAGAGAGAGAGGAGAGACATGAAGGGAGAGATAGAAGAAAGGGAGAGAGAGAGACAGGTGAAGGGAGAGAGAGAGAGAGAGGCAAGACAGATGAAAGGAAAGATCAAAGAAAGGGACAGAGAGAGATACTGATGAAAGGAGAGATAGATGAAAGGTAGAGAGGGGAGACAGATGGAAGGAGAGATGGAAGAAAGGGAGGGAGAGAGACATTTGAGAGAGAGAGAGGTGAGACAGATGAAGGGAGAGATAGGAAGAAGTGAGAGAGAGACAGAGAAGTGGAGGGACAGTGAGAGACAAGTGAGAGGAGAGAAAGATGATGCTTAGAGAGAGGTCGAGAGAGGGAGAAAAAGTGGACAGAGAGAGGGGAGAGAAAGGGGAAGAGGATAAAGGAGAGAGGGAGAAGAGATGAAAGGAAGAGAACTAGAGAGAATAAAGCAGAGAGTGAGTAAAGAGGAGAGAAAGAGAGAAAGGAGAGGTGTGGAGAGAGCTTTCATAACACACTTTGAGCAGATCACAGCATCAGAAGTGGGACATAACACATGCAGAGGATAATACACAGGTGGAGCCAAAGTGTTGGGAGATGTGTTCAAATAAGAGTTCAATGTTCTACCAGCAGCAGAAGCAGCAGTGGACCAAAAGTGTATTTACAACATGGCTTTGCATTTTCAGTCTGTTGTAAAACACTAAAACAGAACAATCTGATTATTTATGCCTTTGTAAACACTGTCAAAAGTGTTGCTTATGGACATTTTCCAAACAGTAGCAAGAAAAAGTGATCAAAACAGTGTTACGTGCCAGTACAGATTTGACATTTTCATCTTTTACAGTTAATAACAGTTCATTTTTCCATCTGTTTCATTCATTTCCTCTGCTTTGTCAATAGGTTATAGCTATAAAGAAATACAAGAGCAACTATTGGCCTTTGGTGGAGAAAAAAAAGAAATAATAATAATAATAATGCATTAGTCTTAGAGCGCTTTTCCAGACACTCAAAGTTGCTTTACAATTTGGTGCATTCTTCATTCACTCCACACTCGGTAGTGGTGAGCTACTATTGTAGCCGCTGCTGCCCTGGGGCAGACTGATGGAAGCGAGGCTGCCAATCTGCGCCATCAGCCCCTCCCACCACAACCAACACACCACATTTATACTAGGCAATGTGAATGAAGTGTCTTGCCTAAAGACACACCGACAGTTTTTCCTGCTGGTGCTCCACTGTGGTGAATTTCCAGTGGTCTCCCATCCAAGTCCTAACCAGGCCCAGCCCTGCTTAGCTTCTGAGATCAGATGAGCTCAGGCTTGAAATGACACTAATGATGATTCATAACTTCAGATAAAGGTCACTTTTCTGGCCTAGCACCAAAGTACATCTCTGTATGTGCCATATGAACCATCTCACACTCTAAGGATCTCAGGGACTGGCCTCCTGCTGGTGCCCAGAGTCAGAACTAAACATGGGGAATCAGTGCTTTACTTTTATGCAGCTAAAACCTGGAACAGTCTTCCTGAAGATGTGAGACAGGCCTCTATTTTGACAATGTTTACATCCAGGCTCCAAATGGTTCTGTTTAGCTGTGCATGTGACTGAAAGGTATTTATTCTGCACTCTTCTCTCTTTATTTATGTTTTGATTTGTTTGTATTGTGATTTTAATGTCTTTCTAATCACTTTGGATTGTTTTGTGTACAAATTGTTCTATACAAATAAACTTACCTTGCCTTTTAGTGTGTGGTTGGCCACCTGATTGTGTCCTCACAGATGTTTGCCTGGATTCATCAAAGTATGGCATTAAACTTATATCTTGCATTTTTTCACCAACAAGAAATACCTTTCAAAAACGCATTGTTACATCGCGGATCTTACCTGTAACCTAGCATGGCGGTATCTTCTTCTGTCTCCATGGAAGCAGAATTCTCCTCAGAGTGCACAGGGAGCATCAACTGCTGAGAGAAGACTGAAATATGAACTGATACATTTCAGAATTTGTATTTCAGAACATTTGAGGTCTAAACTACAGGTACAACAAGATTTTTGAAAAAAGACAGGATATTTTGTTGTTTGCAGAGGACATTCCATTATGTAATACCTGCAGTTCTTCCATGGTGCATTACTGACAGTTGTGTAAGCTTGCATTCACTGATAGAGAAGTTTATCTAAATGTTTGCAGGCATTCAGTGTGGGCTAATGAGGGATAACAACAGGTCTTATAACCCCAGACCTGGTCTAAATCCATGGTAACAGCACGGAATGACCTGCCAGCACAAAGAAAACACATTGTAATGCAAAAAATAGGGTTAGGAGCAGTGGATTATGGGTCAGTCATGGGAATGCTTCAAGTTAGCTTTTTTTTTTTTTTTCTTAAGCTCATTTGCACTAATATTACTTGTCACATGAGGGAGAGAGAAGCCCAATAAGAAGATTATATAGAGGACCCGTGGGTGCTGAGAGCAGGGTGCGAGCGTGGGGAGGTAATTGTGACTGAAATGTCTTGCTTTTAGACATAACAACAGTTTTTTTCCCTTATATTCTATAAGCAGCTCTTAAAGGAGAGAGAGGGAGAGACACAGAGACTGACAGAGAGAAAGAGAGAGAGGGGGGAAAGAAAGGAGTGAGTGGGGCAGAGAGAGAGATAGAGGAGAATGGAAGGAAGAGAGATGGAGGAGAGAGAGAGAAAGGGGAAGAGAGAGGGAGCAGAGACAAAGAAGAGACAGAGGGAGAGACAGACTGAGTGAGGGAGACAGAGAAAGGAAGAAGAGGAAGGAGAGGGAAGAGAGGAAGAGGTGAGAGAGGGAGAGAGAGCGCTGAGAAAAGAATAGGGAGAGAGAAAGAGAGAGAGAATGGGGAGAAAGGAGAGAGAGAGAACAAGGAAGAGAGAGAGGGCGGGGAGAGAGATAGAGGAGAAAAGGGATGAGGAAAGTGGAAAGAGAGAGAGGGAGAGGAGAGGAGAGAAAGAAGAGACAGAGAGAGAGAGGGAGAGAGATCAAGTGAGGGAGACAGAGGAAGAGAGAAAGAGGTGAGAGAAAGCAAAGAGAAGGTAGAAAAGAGAGAAAGGGGGGTGGTGGGTATGAGCACCTCTTGATGTCGTAATAAGTCCGCTATGTACTGTCTGCATCCAATTATAATGTGTTTTATTGTTAACAGGAAGTGCAAAGTTAGCATGGTAGTTGTTAGCTTCATTCTGACATTAAACTCTGCTCATTTGGATTGTTTCTCCACAGATGCTATGTCACATGAGGGAGAGAGAAATCCATAAAGCAGATTATGTAAAGGACCCATGGGTGCTGAGAGCAGGGTGCAGGGGTGGGGGAACCAGGTGCAAAAATACAATATCAGTAATGTCCTCAGAGAAGTATAGTTTTCCTAATCAGATAACATGATTCGCATGGGTGGATGGATAAGCGGACAGGAATTCATAATATTCAATCAAATCGTTATTAGAATTTCAATCTGAGCTCCCAAATCGAATATATTTCCGGGAAAATGTGCTAATACGCAGAAATGAACTATCAGGAGAGGAGAGGAATGTTATGAAAATTCACTCAAGTTAGAAAGTTTAGTTAGAAAAACAAAAATATCAACCAAATACAGACACAGATACTGGAGTGAAGAGCAGTTGTGAAGAGGAGGAGATGCAGAGGAGGCTGGTCGTTCTACTGCTGCAGTGGTGATTGGCAGAGGGTAGAGCAGAGAGAGTGTGTTCACCTTAAACCGTTAAACTCTTGGGTAGCCCAATGAGGTTCATCTGGTCTTCTGAGAACTTATTCTAGTAGATTCTTTTTTCAGACCAACATTTAGTCTGTCGGAATAAATTCTCTTGGGTACCTTTTCTTTCGTATTTTCAAACTTAAATAATGTTGAAAACACATAGTACGTTCTATCAGACAGTTGTTCCCTGATCTGATTTGATGTTAGCATGGCATCTGTTAGCGGTGGAGGGAATTACCATGAGAAAAAGCAGCTAGCCCTAGCAACCAAACAAGTCTATGGTTTATGTCTGTGTAATCCTTCAGTCGTCCAGGTCTGATCCATCGTCAAAGCCAAAGTTAAATCTGTCAGTTGGACAAAAAGTTGCAGAAGTGAAGACGTTTCGCTGCTCATCCAAGCCGCTTCTTCAGTTCTGGTCAGATTGCTGGTGGGCACTGCCTTGTGGCTTGGATGAGCAGCAAAACGTCTTCACTCCTACAACATTTTGTCCAGTTGACAGATTTAACTATGGTTTATGGGTTTTAAAACAGCAAAGGGCACCTCCAGATTTATACCTGTGATGCCACAATGAAACAGAGTGATTTCTGAGTGCCCCAAGATAGAGGACCTCGCTAAAAAACATATTAATGAAATTGAATGAAGCTAAATACAACTATATGTTTGATAAGGGAACAATGTTATAACATGGTTAGAAGCTGAAAAAAGTACATTTTAGGACTGAGAGGTGACTGGTTGAGAGGCCAAATAAAATAAATAAATCTGATACTGAAACAGAGTGCCTTTACAATACACTAAACAACTTTTGAAATAGTTTCATCCAGATCTTTTGCAATTACAGTGACTACGCAGCGAGCCAACTTCAGTGCTAGCAGCTCTTGTTTTTAGCTTCACTCCTCAGTAAGTTGAGTTCTTGGACCCCTGCTGGAAACAGTGGCACTTTTCTGTACTTCCAAGGTGCAATAACTTTCCTTGTGGAGAGCCTACCATCTGCTGTTCTAAAAGAATGTTCCACAGTAGCATTAAACTTTAACTTGCATTTGCGTTTTTATTGCTAAAGAAATAGCTGCAGAAAAGGTTGAAGAATAAGACCTTTACCATGCTAATGAAATACCTTACATAACTTGTCTCCATGGAAATAGATATGTTTAAAGGTCCCATATTACACTATTTTCTGATCTATGTTATAATGTTGTTTCCTCATCACAAACATACGGCTGGGTTCTTCTCTCATACAAAAACACTCTACAAACATACGGCTGGGTTCTTCTCTCATACAGAAAACACTCTGTTCCACCTTTTGATGGCATGTGGTAATACAGGAAGTGCTAGAATTGCCAATCTCTTCTGAACAAAAAGAGCTGTTAACTTGGAAAATATCGCTTCATGACATCACAAGGTTGAACAGAGCATTTTGAGCTTTGGAGGTGTAGACAGCCTAGTAATAGGGTTACTGACACATGTGTGAATGAAACATAACACAACTCCAGGTATGTTTTTGAGGAGGTAACAATGTTCTAGTATGGGTTAAAGCTCAAAAGAGTACATTTTGTGTAATGTAGGACCTTTAAATGCAAACTATGAAACATTCCAGGCAAAAAAATTACATCTCCATGGAAACAAGCAGGTATATTCTTTACCAGAAAAGTTACACAGTGCACCTTTAAAACCATAAAGGCCATACATTATTCATTTGACACAGTGTGAAATACCAAATGTCCGACAGTCGTTTGAAAAGTCTGAAGAATAAGACCTTTAGCGTATGAATTTCTTATTGAATTCCATTATAATTCTATCAGCAGGGACCACCCTCCAGTTCACACTTTGATTAATAAGTCCAGACTATATCAAACATTATGATATAACCGCCTGCTGCTTAAACCATTCCCTCTCTCCCAAACTTTCTCAAACTTTTACACCACAGGGATGGCTCACACTTTTACCGTGACTCATTTTGTTTTCTGTAGACTCATAACAGGCAGAACTGTGAGTAAACATGGCCGCCAGCCTCGTCACTCTGGGCACATGTGCACATCATAAAGACTGTGCCAATAAAGAGCCTGTTTCTGGAGCTATTAACCCGATTTTGTGTGGTCAGACGCCGCCTTTTCCGAGTGCTCGCCTGGCACTTCAAAGCAACACACATACAGACGTGGGTGTGTGTAGTGCAAGCTGTGTGGGCCTCAACTAGAGACGAATAACTACAATTTTGAAAGTTATTAAAGAAACTGTATGAAGCCTGTGATCTTACTGTTTTAAACTTACAATCACAAATGGGCCTGTGTTTTGCCAGAGCCTTAACCTGCAGATAATGGACACATACAGGTTTTTCTCATTCTCAGTATATGGACAGGCCTCATGTGAAAGCTCAGAACCTCCAGGATTCACTCACTGAGCTGCAGAGGCTGCACTAGCACTGATTCATGATTGGCTGCAGGTGCTGGGGTTTAGGTAGTGACCACTCAGATCAGAGAGAGGCATTTTAGGTTTAGACCAATTGAAACTGGCAACTCAAATGAGAGACTCATATGAGGTTCATTCTGCTTTCTGACTGGATAATTGTCTTTAGAACCAAAACACCAAATTATAACATACATAACTGGTCCATCTTGTCCAGTGTTTTTGTAGTTAAGAATAAATGAGCATTACAATAGTTATCAGTAAAAGTTGTACTTGATTTAAACGTGTTTACCTTGTGTCTGTGGACACATACATATTTATTAGTTTGGCAGGTGGCAGTTTTCAGATTCAGAATGACTTTTATTCATCCCCATGGGGAAATAGTTTTCATTACAGATATGCAGCCGACCAGCAGAATAGAGTTTTCAAAAATAAAGTTAAGAGCATTATAATATAAGTAACATAAAGAAAATAAGTACATTAAGCCTTTATCAACTACACCCTCAGTGGAAACATTTAACATTAACGTTGAACTTAAATTGCAAAAATTTTACCCTCATATCATATTTACACCTGTATATACAGATTTTTCTATTGGTGTTTTATGTAGGTGTATATCTAATGAATGAATTAATGAAAACAAATGCAGCTTGTGTAATAATAACATTGTAGTGACTGAAGCACTCAAACATTAGTTTCACTATGTAGTGGTTGCACTGGTCATTATAGAAGTAGCAACACTTGTAGTATCACTGGCTACAGTGTCAGTAATAGTTATAGTATCACCAACATGTTTAGCAGTAATAGTACAGCAGCAGTAGTAGTAGTTGTATTAGTAGTAATAGTAGTAATAGCTGCAGCAGTAGCAGTCTCCAAACATGTGGTCTAGTAACATCTCTCTGTGGCAAATTTGATCATAATCTGATTTCTGGAGTTATCAGATTACTGAAATGTCCCATAAACACTTGCATCTGTTGTGAGTAATCTGATTTCTTTCTAATGGTTCACACCTGTGCAGGTTTTGACAAGGAACATTATAAAAAGTGCAAACTAAAGTGGCAAAAATTAAAATGAAATCGGCCATGTTAAAGATTTACTACCACTCTAAAAATCCACTGATTCACCCACAAACTCCCCAAAAATGTTTTCATGAATTTTCAAAACAGACAGGACATCAGCACTTTCCAAACCAAAACATATTTATTCAACTCTCTACTCTGTGTGGTGTGGTGTGAAACAGTGGTGTGAAAGAGTGCTGTGAGTTATGAATCACATTGAGCAGTGTTGTCTGGGTAATATGACTGCAAAATAATGGTCCAACAACAAATTCATGTGTCTCCACTGGGACTTTCTCTTAAAAAAATGCTAATCCATGTTCTGAAATGCATGAGATTCTTGTGTTACTTTAGAAATTCATATTTCATCTTCTCTCAAATGTTACTGCTTAAAGCCACGTGCAACTTTTTAGCCAAAAATAGACATAACAATGGTGGAAGGTAATGAAATAAAAGTAAAAATACTGTATTTAAGTAAAAATTTTAGGTATCTGTACTTGAGCACATTTTAAAGTGGATACTTTTTACTTTTACTTCACTACATTTGAGAGACGGTATCTGTACTTTCTACTCCACTACATTTTTGAACTGGCCTGAAACGTAAAAGTATTTTTTTTATTACAGTTTGAGACCTGCAGAAAAGGCTGAGGGGTTTATCTTTACAAAGATATACAAAAAAAAAAGACTCAATTGTTTATATTGAGCACAATTCAGCACAAATCTTTAACAAAAACACTCCCTTCGAATCCTTATAAGACCTCAAAATATGCACAACTTAAAAAATGTAAATAAATAAAAAATTAAACAGGAACTTTTAATACTTTTACTTAAGTAGATTTTTTCACTTGAGTATATTTTTTTTCATTTTTCATTTACCCTCTGCAAGTTATATTTGGAGTCATTCATCTATGTTTGAGCAATCTTTAATCACTTATTTTCAAGATGCCTTTTTGTGGATCAATCCTCGTTTTCACTGCCACCGGCATACGCCCACTGTGACTTATTTACTTTGTTCTTTAGTTTTAGTCATTTTGGTACAGATGAAAAACATTTGTTACTCGCTAGTGTGATCTGAAGCTATCCATAGAAAGGGCCGAGAGCTACACGGCTTGTTGTGGGCAGAAGTCAGTGGACATGTTTCTTTTAGCCGTTTTGGATGAATATTGTGATTCAAAATGTCCAAATTATAACATAGATTAGATTATAGATTATAACAATTATTATATTATTATAACATAGATTATAACAATTATAATATAATTATAATATATCAGATACAAGCACAGTGGTCTTTAAAAAACGTGAGAGACAGAACTAGTTCATTTTCAACAGTGCAGTGGTCCAACATTATCTGTCACTTACCTTATGCATTCTGAGCATCCCAATTATTCACCACGATGAGTTTATAAGCACTTTACAGAGACCAGGGCAGAGTTTTGCCATAACAGTAAAGCAAACACCAACTGGGGCGACAGTGGCTCAGTGGTTAGAGCAGGGTTCCCCCAACCTAATGGTCCGATTCCCGCTTGGACCAAGTTCTGTCATTGTGTTCTTAGGCAAGACACTTCACCCACATTGCCTAGTATGCAAGTGGTGTGTGCATTACAAGTCGAAGGCATTAGTATGCTAACACACACTTCCTGATTCTCAGACAATAAAATTTTGACCTTAAAATTCAATTCAGTTTTTGTAAAACCCAAAATCACAACAGCAGTTGCTTTTAGGGCTGAACATGAGAATTGATTTAACCAACAGAAAGTTAGAAAATCAACAATCAAACAGAAACAGACGAACAAATTAATCAACAAAAAACAAGCAAATGGAGAAGTGGATAACCTTAAAAGCTGCTTGTACAGTATAGCTGTACTGAAGCACATTAAAGCATCTAAATGTTAGCCTGTCATTTTGAATTATTCATAGCTGTTCAACTCTCTCTTACGAAGCAGATGATTGTTTCTATACAAATCAAGACTTTAATTACACCTGAAATGCCTTTGGTTTCCATGGCAGCTGACAGACACAAAGAACCACTTGACCCAAGAAATAAATCTTATGTTATTTTTAGGACCAACTGAGTTTAGATTCTCTGCTCTTTCCAGATTGATTTTTTTCTTCCATTATCATTTATTTCCATGTAACTTTTCATTGCTAATTTTTGCCCTTCAGTCTGTTCACTGTCTTAAAGGCCCTGTACCCAGTTATTTTCCATATATTTGAGCAAAACTTGTCTTGCCTCAGTACAGATATTGTATAAGCAGCTCTCGGTCAAAATAAGTCTGCTGTGTACTGTCTGCATCTATATGTTAAGCGATTTTTTTGTCCAATAATAAGGTGCACAGTTAGCATGCTAGTTGTTGTTAGCAAACTCTTTACTTTTTATTACAAATTCTTGCTCTTCAGTCTGTCCAGTGGTCTCAGGCCTCACTACCACTTACACCATTCACCCCAACCCCTGTGTGACCCCTCTGTGACCCCTGCATGACCATGGGGTGACCTCTTTGTTATTTTGTCTCATCTCCCATTTCCCTCTCTCCAGGACCTGCTAACATATGTGTCTGTGAGCCCTGAATCGACACTTCAGATAGACTGGCTCCAAAGCAGTCTATGGCCACATGTTCATTGTACTGGCAAGAAGTTTGAAGTACACAAATAGTAGTGATAGTAATAGTAGCACAATAAGAAAGATCAATATGTAAGATTTTGAATTCCATAAACATGAACTAACTTTCCCCCCAGATATGAGGTTGTTCAAATCAAATGGAGCTTTTACTGATAATAATTGTAATGATTTATTCTTAATTTCAAAAACATTAGCCATGATGGCCAAGCTATTTATGTTATAATGTGACGTTTTTTGTGATGATTACCCAATCAGAAAGCAGAATGAGCCCCACATGAGTCTCTCATTTGGGTTGTCAATTTCACTGCTGAAATCCAGTTGGTTTAAACCTAAAATGCCTCTTTCTGGTCTGAATGGTCACTACCTAAACCCCAGCACCTGCAGCCAATCATGAATCAGTGCTAGTGCAGCCTCTGCAGCTCAGTGAGTGAATTCTGGAAGTTCTGAACTTTCACATGAGGCCTGTCCACATACTGAGAATGAGACACACTTGTATGTGTCCTCTATCTGCAGGTTAAGGCATTGGCAGTTGTAATTGTAATACTGTTTTTAAACAGTAAGAGCACAGGGAGTACATGCAGTTCATTTAACAGTAGTAACAGCACCAACAATAGTAGTAGTAGTGGTTGTAATAGTAAGTACTCAAGGTACTTTTGAAAGCAATAAAAACAGATGTAATTGATTAAAGTCCAACCACATGCCATACCTTCCACCCGAAAAGTTACATAGAGTACCTTTAACAACAACTACAGGCTCCTCCCCCCACCCTCCTCCCCTTTTTGTTGTCTGACGAAGACAAATTCTACCCCGACTCTCTGCCGTCTGGTCACTCGATTGACTCCACATTCTCCTGTCCCATAACTCTCCCCAAAACAAACGAAACCTGATTTATTTGCGCCACTGTCCCCCACTGAGACACGAGAAGGGAGGGTGCATGAGACAGAGAGGGGGAGGGCCATGTGGGAGGGGGGGTTCTACATGGGATGTCCCAGCAGGATGTGATGCATTAACCCATTCACCATCTCCACAATGTCACCCCATCCTCTTCTAATGGGGCAGTTTGTTCAGACATCATTAGCCATTATGTCCCCATGTGAAAGACGAATATGTGTAGTGGTTAAATCGCATAATGCAAAGTGACACAGTGAAGCTTTAAGTCGGATGGATAGGCATTTTAACAGTGTGTGGGATAATCGTGCACCTGCTGGAATGACCAATATATCCAGGTCTGACAATGAAAGTGAGATATAGCCTAACACAGGAGCGATTGGGCAAGTTTAGTTAAAAAACACTTTGAAGTGTCTCAAATAATGGTTAATAATGCTAATCTATTTGTGACTTTGTGTTTACGTCCTATAACAGATTTTTCGCATGTATTTGAGAAAAATTTGTCTCGCCTCAGTACGGATATATTCTATAAGCAGCCCTCGAGGTAATAATAAGTCCACTGCCTGCTGTCTGCGACTGTGTCCACACTATTCTCTACTTAAGACACTATTTAGGGGTCACGCCATTTTTAGTGGTGTCCGAATGTCCAGTTGGTGAGAAAATAGTGCACTCAAAATTTCCCACAATGTACCTTGAAAAGTAGTGGGCATCAGTGGTCACTAGACCATTCAATGTCGACCACAATGCATTGCGAAAGTTGGAAAAGCAACAGTGAACAGCGACAGGTCTTTAACTGGACACAACACAACTGAATGACGCAGATAGAAGCGCTGGTTTATCACACTGTTGATCTTGATTATGAATAAAACACTCTTAAATAAACAGTTGCTGTGTAAAGTTGCTAACATTAGCCGCTTACCTTAGCTTGAGCTGTTAAAAGAGCGATAATTTCCACATCTCAGACACAAAAAATGAATAGTCTGATCTGTTTATGTGAGCTCCAGCTTGACAAAAACTTGTATGGTTATTATTAGTCCATAAAGACTTGTGCCAGTCCAATCTGATCATTATTTATGACAGAAATCAAGTTTTAGTTTAGCTTTTAGACATTTTTTTCACCCAGACTCCAGAGTCACGTGACCTGAAAGTAGTGAGCTGTGTCTCCGAATCTCTCTGTGAATGAGTGCAGTATAGAGTCTGCTAAAGAGTGCAGGGCTGTGGAGTGAATGAGGGGTTAGGGGCTAGGGCGGGCATTTGGACACAGCCTGCATCTAATTATAAAGAGTTTTATTGTTAGGCAATCAGGAAGTGTGCGTTAGCATGCTAGTTGTATGCTTTACTGCCACAAAAAAACTCCACTATGGCCAAAGTCTTTTCTCTCCTCTGCTCTCTCAGTCTCTCATCTTAAAGAGTGGGAATTACATTTCTATAGGGTATTAAGTGCTAAAACATAACATATATAGATTACCATATTACCATGTATTTTTTTGAAAATGCTATATTCACTGAAAACAACTTACTAAAAAAGTGTAATTAGTTTCAGTTTCGTTTTTGACACACTGAGTCCCCCTCCCTTTGCTCCCTCTTCAGATCGCTATCACTACACAATCGGCATGCATCCCGCTAATGAAACTATTATCAGCTTGTGAAGTTGTAGTGTATTATTTTATACCATGCGTTTGTATAGTTATGGAAAATTGCCATGCGGGAGCATGAGTGATGTAGGCTCATCTCTGTATAAGAGGTGTGGGCTCATACTGCTAACCATAAAGAGGGTTAGAACAGGGTCAGGGAGAGATCGCTAGATTACTCAAACATACATGGATGACATATAAAACCTCTTCAGGCATGTTTTTGATGAAGGAAGATTTGTAAGAGCTTTTCATATTCACAGGTCAAGCTTGCAAGGAGTTAGAATGAAGTATGTATAGTGTTCCCATCAATCGTGAAATAAATCATTAAAACCACACATGTACAAGGCGAAGCTTAACAGCACTCGGCAGATACGTCTACCAAATATTTGAATGTATAAATACACTTTGAAACCTGTTCTGAGAGATCAGGTAGATATGGATTTGTATTTGAGATGAAACGTTGCATGTGTCTGTGTGTGCGCATGTATGTGTGGTATGTCCAAGTCCATGAATCAAGCTAACCCTGGTAGAGCTAGCCTGGCACACTGCTATCGCACTGAATAATAAGTGTGTATTTCTCCCTTACCTGATTTGATTCCTAGCCAAAGTTTGTAGTCGTTGAAAGCTTGGAGATAAGATAAAGGTGTGAAAGACTGTGTTAGGGTTATACATCCATAATAAACAAAAGATCAGATGTGGAATATGATATAGTGATGGTGAATGACCTCAGTAAGCTTGTATTATGACATACAAATAAGTTTAAAGGCGCTGTTCCGGAGTTCTGCTGCTCTTAAAAATGTGAAAAACAGTTTGTGGTGGTGCAAAGTTATTCCTCACTTTCCTTATGCATTCTGAACATCCCTCCATTATTCACAGTGATGAGTTCATAAGCACTTTTCACAACACAAGTTTTTGCTGTGACAGTAAAGCTAACAACAAGTAACATGCTAATGCACACTTCCTGATTATTGGACAGTAAAATGCTTTCTAATTAGATGCCGAAAGCACACAGCGGACATATTTTGACCTCAAGAGCTGCTTATACAATATTGGTGCAATCTCTGCATTTATACTCAGAAACTTGGACACTATTTCAGAGTCCGAGTTAGAAAATCCAACATGTGTGCACCCTGCGTTTGGATAGAGTTTGATATCTGACAGTTAAAATATTGATTATACTTGTGTGCTAATGTGTATGTATGCTAATGTCAACAAAAGCCCAAATTCACTCTCAAATGTTGCTGTATTAACTGTTTCTGTAGTAGCAATGTCCAGGTTACTAAATGAACTTAATGGGATTCACACTTTAGCTGATTTGAGCACTTTCATAGTATTAGTTACTTTATTGGATCTTTACTGTAATAGTTTAGTCGTTGTTCTGACTTGACAACTGGAACGGGCATCCAGTGTTGAACTCGGAGATTACGTCATTCCAAGATGACCTGGACTGAAGCACATATCTGTATTGGGGCAAAATTTGTTATTGGCTGTTAATAGAGGAATGTACCATGTCAAACCAAACCCACCCACAAGTCTGTTCAAAGTTCAAAGGTTGCCCGAACGTGACCCCTGACCTCTGACCTTAGTGCGGTGTCTTTCATGTGGCAGCATTAGCCTCCAGTCTGACATCAATAACTCACTGACATCACAGACAATTGCACGTTTTTGATAGTTTTTTAAAAGTCATTTTATTATTTGATACATTTTAATTGATTTCGCAAATTAACTGTTTTTATGTACTTTGATGAAGTTGTTTTCCTTGTGGATTATTAAAGTTTGTCCAAGTTTATCTCTGTCTGCTGGGAAAATCTTGCATTTCCTGATAAAATGAATAAACTGAGATGATTTGTGTATTTTGTATGCTTTTATTTGTGGACGAGTAAACTTTCTCTCAGTTTTGAGGTTTTGCATCAGTTTCACATCTTAACCATGTTTGAGCCCAGTTAAGGCCTGACACACACTTGGTCTATTCCAGGTTTCGTTCTGGGTTTAGTACCCGTTTAGATGGGCTGTGTGCAAATAAGAACTTTTATTTGCCCTACAATGGGGAAATTCCAGTGTTGCACCACATAGTTCAAGAAGACCAAAAGAATAGAAATAGACACTCAGGAATCAAGATAAATACATATTTGAAAATAGAGTTACATTTAAACAGCACTGTGTAAGTATAATGAAATTAAATAAAGGGCAAGGGCTCTGCTACTATTACGATATTATTATTCTGTATGGCAGCCTCATTTCTGTCCCATGGCAGCTGTGGCTACAATAGTACCTTACCACCATTGAGTGTGCAGTGAATGAATAATGCATGGGTACTATGAAAGGCGCTATACAAATTATTTAAATGTCCTATGTTACACAAAACTGTCTCTTGTGAGCTTTAAGCCTTATTAATAATGCTGTTACCTCCTCAAAAACACACCTGGAGTTGTGTTTTGTTTCATTCACACGTTTGTGTAACCCCTTATTATTAGTCTGTCTACATCTCCAAAGCTCAAAATGCTCTCTTCCAACTTGTGATACCATGAAGTGGTAGTTTTTAAGTTAGCAGCAACAGCCTTTTACGTTTAGTTCAGTAGAGATTGGCAATTTCAGGGCTGAAATCATCCAGATGATTCTAGTGAAGGTGTATGGAGTTTTAAAACACAGTGAAGCACTTCCCGTATCACCACATGACATCACAAGGTGGAACAGAGTGTTTTCGTTTGAGAGAAAAACTCAGGGTTTGTGTGAATGAAACAAAACACAAGTCCAGGTATGTTTTTGATGAGGAAACAACAACATAACATAAACCAGAAAATAGCATAATATCGGCCCTTTAACTGAAATCTCTAAATCTTTGTATTTAATATGTCAGTAAAGTAAATCAATAATTACAAAGTTGGAACAAATATGATTCAAAGAACAATCTGAGAATTCTGTTCATTTTTCTATGCTAATCAAATGCCATTTTCATATGAACATATTAAAGGTGCACTTAGTAACTTTTTTGGACACCTGCTTGTCTCCATGGAGATGTTATTGTTTTCCTGGAATGTTCCATCGTATATTATTAAACATATCTATCCAGCATTAATTTCATTACGTCATTTCAAGTGTTTTTAATTGTCAGAACTATCTTGTATTCTTACTGTGACCTAGCTTGCCTCTCCTGAGTTCTAACCTGTAACTTGGTGGAGTCACCTGCTTGTCTCCATGGAGAGACATGTGGAGCGACATACTCAAATGAAACAATCAAAAAGATGAATATATATTTTTTCCAAATTCACCACAATCAGTCAAACCTCATGACATTTCATTTTCGTCTTGTGAGAAAGTGGCTATCCAATATCCTTTTTTCCAAAAACGCACAGCCTGCGAACCAAAACGGATATATCCAACACGCCACAATGTCAAAACTCTTTCAAAACATTTCATCATAACTGCTTCTATAATTAAACTGTCTCTCTTTGCTGACAAGTTAATTACACTGCATTACAAATATATTCTAGAAACCCTTTTTGTTGTTCCAAATGAAAGTTGTTATAACTGCTAATGAGAGAGTCCCATGTTATATTACAGACTCTGAGTGGACATTGATCATCTTCAAATAAACCACATAGTAACCCATTCATTAAATAAGTACTCTTAAGACAGTGTTTTGGCTAATGCGCTCATAAGCTAACGCGCAGGTCAAAACTGGTCCTCTGTCATTTTTGAAGCTGGCGTCATGGTTCTGTTTGAGTGGTCCCGGAGTCCATTTTGGAACAAATTGTGGCTAGTTTTGAAGCTAGCGATGACATTTGAATATAAAGCAATGAGCTAAGACGACCCAGAGGCAGTGGTGAATAGAATGTTCCAAAGTCCATCCATCTTCTTCCGCTAATCTGAGGCTGGGTCGCGGGGGCAGCCGAAGTATGGCATTAAACTTGTCTATCGCCACAGTTAAAAGTCATATGCGTTCATAAGCTAACATACAGGTCAAAGCTACTCCCTCAGTCATTTCTGAAGCTGGCATTCTATTTTGGCTAAAGTTAGCTATGACATAAAGCTAGCTGTTTTGAATATAAAATAAAAGCTAAGATAACCTAGAGGCAGTGGTGTTGCAGATTGCGATCATGCCACTTTTCTGGTGGTGGGTCTGTGTGTCTTTGTTTTGATGTTATTGTTTTGCCTAGAAAGTTCCAATGTATGGCATTAAACTTGTCTATCACCACAGTTAAAAGCAATATGAGTTCATAAGCTAAGGTCAAAGCTACTCCGTCTGTCATGTCTGAAGCTTGCATTCTATTTCAGAACAAATTTTGGCTACTTTTGAAGCTAGCTATGACATAAAGCTAGCTATGACATTTGAAAATAAACAGTGAGCTAAGATGACCCAGATACAGTGGTGTTGCAAGTTGCAATCATGATATTCTACAATTTAAAGGTGCACTATGTAACTTTTCAGGTGGGTCTGCTTGTCTCTGTTTTGATGTTATTGCTTTGCCTAGAAAATTCCATAGTATAGCATTAAACTTGTCTAGCTCCACATTTAAACGTCATAATGTGTTCATAAGCTAACAGGTCAAAGCTACTCCGTCTGTCTATTTTGGAACAAAGTATGAGTAATTTAAAACTATAGTATGTAACTTTTAGCCAAAAAATATACTTTTAATTTAGTAATAGACAACAGACCATTAAATTTATTTATTTTCTAGTGGGGAGTCTGCTACCTGCTTGTCTCCATGATGTTATTGCTTTGCCTGGAATGTTCCACAGTATAGCATTAAACTTGTATGTATGGCATTAAACATGTTAGAGGTAGAAGTTTCCAGAGTTAGAAGTAATTTTCTACCTTAGAATTCTGACCTGTTCAGCATTTTATTGTTATAATGAGATGGTCTCCGAATCACGCAAACAAATGCATTATTACATATTGAATTCCTTATATATTTGAGGGCATAGTACATAGTCAAGTATTTTATAGATACAATGTTTTTGTATTTCTAAGACTAGTTAAGTTTACCGTCACTTTCTTGTTCACTGTATGTAAATGCATTTGACCTTGCAGTAGAAGTCTATAGATTTTCACAAGCAATTATCATAAACCTGTTTTATACTGAGAGTGGGTGGATGTTTGGATCTGTGTAACTTTTCTGGAGGAGGGTCGACCATCTGATTGTGTCAAAGGACACTATTACTTTGCTAGGAATTTTACACAGTAAACTCATTTATTTCACCAGGTCAAGTTACAGGTCATATCTGTAGGGAGGTGAACTCGCTCAAAGTCAGAATGAGCAATGAGCAAGTCTTTGAGCAATAAAACCACCTGTAATGAAATGAATGCAAGATAGAAAATTTGCCTTAGCGATTAACAATTCAAAACAAAATATCATATCTTTTGAAAGGTTAATCGTCCTCAAAATGTCACTGTATAACAGTAAGTTGAAACCTTGAATAAGATTAAAATTGAGCTGGAAGACAGGTCTGAATTCTATAGTGGAACTACTGTCAGATTGTAGATTTGTTGACCTAGTTTATGGTTAATATCTCTGTAATTACTGGGCCAATCCACATGAAACATGTATTTGAGCAAGAGTAGTTTTGCCCTGGTATTGTATAAGCAGCTCTTGTTGTCAAAATAAGTCAGCTGTGTACTTTTATAAAGCGCTTTATTGTCTGAGAATCACGAAGTGTGTGGTTAGCATGCACGTTGTTGTTAGCTTTACCATGAAAAAAATGCAAATGATAAATTCATCGCGGTGAGTAATTAGGATGTTCGTGATGCATAAGTTTAGTGAGGAATAACTTTGGATCACTGCAAACAGTATAAAATGTACCAGTTTTTCATGTTTTTAAGACATTAGAAACATCGTACATCGCCTTTAATTTGGCAATTTTGTAGAGCCAATCCCTACATCGCTAAAGAAAGCAATATACATGAAAGTACTATTATTTAATGTTGAAAATGACATTCTGCTGTCTAAATAAAGAGTGTTTTTTTTTTATTATCACTGTGCTATCAGAAGCAGTGTTGAGTATCGAGTCTAGTCCTTAGTATTGAAATCCAGTTTGAAACTTTAGTGTTGTATTATATTGTGACAACACTATGTGAAAGTAACTGATCATGTTGCCCTTGCATGACATATTCTCAAAGTTTTCTGAGGCTAAACTAACCCTAACCCCAGACATCTGGTCCAAAAAATATACAATGTTTCATGCTAACCTTCATTCAAATCTATTTTTCCTCTTTCAAGATCTCGCGTGAGTGCAGTGCTGCGGCTCTGACCTGTTTACGGCAAACGATGAAATGCCTCTTCACGACATAAAAACTAGTCCCGGCATCCACGACTACCTTATGTATACTGTGTGAGCTCTGTTTGGAATGAATCAGCAGGAGGAGGGCAGCAGACATGTACACAAGATAAAATATAATTATCTCAGCGCATAAATATTTGAGCCAAAACTAAACAAATATTCAAGCAAGGAAATGAATCCAAGGTAGGACTTTGGAGGGTCAGGGAATTTTAACAGTAAACTTCACATGGTCGGATACACATTTGGGAATTTAGAGGAAAAATGGGAAAACACAGTATATTCAGTTTTGGGTTTTTTAGTTTTTTTTTTGTCGTAACTAACAAAGGAGCTAAGGGTTTGGAATGTTACGTCATGTTGGATGCATTTGAGTTGAAGTCGTAATATAGTGACGTAAAATATGTTGGCTGGGACAGAAAAAGGGAGCAGATGTAAACAGTTGTTTTGTTCATGTCTAGTTTTGTTGCATTGAAAGGGCTCCAGTTTAAGACTCTGTTGAAGCTGGGGTACCAGTTTTTGGTTTTTTTTTGTAAATGAGTAAAATTTTGTATGTTAGCAGAACTTTGTGACACAATGAGACCGCTGCACACTGTCTTCAGCTAATAATAAACTATTTTTATTCCTCGTCAACCTGGAAGTGTAAACGAAGAACAGCTGGCGTAATATTACTGTTGATTCAAAAAGCTCTTACTTACTGTTGCTATATTTTGTATCATAATTAGAACTTGGTGAGCGCTAATTGTGAGTGAAGTTCCCAAGAAAATCGATTTACATGGGGCCAGTGGGATAAAGATAAGACATGGCATGAAAAATAGAACATGTCAGGACACAGCAAGTTATATTATGGCTCCTCCTTAACCTACAGGAAGTTGGCCATATTGGATCAAGCTCGGAATTGACAAAAGCGCACACCATCGTACTTTTGACATGCCTTCCAACAGTTTTCATCTAAAACACTTCAAACTTGGCCAGGTTAATGTCAGTTACATTTTACATACAATGTTATACCTGGTCATTGTGTTTTTTCAACAAAATTACATTTCCATTTTTAGAAAAAAAACTTTAAAATGTATCTTTCACACACACATTGTCCCATTTGATTAGAGCCAATGAAGCGTGTGTGCAGATTTGTGAGCTGAAAACCCCATTTCTCGTAGGCAAATGAAATTTGCCATACATATTCTTCACTACATACTGAACTAAAATGCTGCCGAGGACATGTCTCCATCTCCAACCCTGCAGCTCTGACAATGTCAGGAATGGTCTAATTGGAATGACTGAAGTAGTGATGTATATACACTGGCAAGGGTGATGTATGCGGGGACGAGGGGCAGGCTTGTTGCGGTGGCATGTACCCGGTCACAAGGAGGGCGAGGGCCTTTAATGCTGCAGGTCTGAAGTGCAGTACCGCTAGCCCAGTGTGATGGATGTACCTGCTGGTTGTGTGAGCTAAAGGCACTTGATTGTGATATAAACTCCAGCTGAGATCACTAGACTCCACCCTGTTACTGCTGCTGCCATATGGGGAGAACACATACGCAAACATACAGGGTGAGAATAGAGGGATGAAATGTACAGTGGAAGAATTATAGACAAGATTTTGTGTTCTAACAGTTTTGAATTTGAATAGATTACAAAGGAAAAGGCGAAGCACTA
This sequence comes from Periophthalmodon schlosseri, assembly GCA_000787095.1. NCBI lineage: Eukaryota > Metazoa > Chordata > Actinopteri > Gobiiformes > Gobiidae > Periophthalmodon > Periophthalmodon schlosseri. The sequence goes on along the minus strand of KN470530.1, from coordinate 9,969 downwards.
TTATTTGCATTATAGATTCCCACTGAAGGCATCAAAACTATGAATGACACATATGGAATGTAGCAAACAAAGGCCACCTTTGCTTTGAACCCCGGTTTGCACTTTTGCTATTTCCTGACCCTGACAAGGTTCACCTGACAAGTGAAAACCATTTCAGGAGACTTCATAGTGAAGGTCATTGAGAGAAGGCCAAAGGTTTGCAGCGCTGTCAACAAAGGGTGGCTACTTTGAAGATTTGAATATAAAATATTTTTTTAAATGTAGCTGAGTTATTTAACTTTCTTTCATTACTAAATATTCCATACATCTTGCTTCATATATTTGATGTGTTCCGTATGTATCTAAAATGTAAAAAGGAGTAAACATAAAAAAAAAAAACACGGAATGAAAAGCTGTGTCCAAACTTTTGCCTGGTCGTGTCCGTGAATGGGTGAGTGGTGCTTTGAAGTAAAGTGCCTTGAAGGTAGAAAATAGCTATTTATATATTCTTTCAATTTACCATTTAATGTTTGGCTTTTAAACTATAATACATTTATAT
>KN470529.1:36585-51217 GCA_000787095.1 Periophthalmodon schlosseri | reverse complement strand
AAAAACATACATTCTTACAGTGAGTGGAGTCACCTTTCTGCAGATCTGCCCTGTGACTTCACCTGTAACTTGGCTTAGCACTTGCTTGTCTCCATGGAGATGGATAAATCTAATGCCCTACAGTGAAACATTTCAGGCAAAACAATTCACAGATTTCAGTTTCCTATTTTATATAATATGTTGCAGACTTTTCACCATTTAAAGGGACCACAGCCATTTTTTCCCATGTATTTAAATTCAACTGTGTTCCGTCTGCATCTAATTATAAAACCTTTTGTTTTCAGATATATAAGTAGTGCGCTGCTAGCAAGCTAACTGTTGCTAACTTTACCGTCATGTCAAACTCCGGTCTTGTCTATGAGAGTTGTGGAAAAGCGCTTATAAACTCATCATGGGGAATAATTAGTATGTTCAGAAGGCATAAGGCAAGTGAGGAATAACTTTGGACCACTGCAAATAATTTCAAATGAACAAGTTCTGTTTTTCAAATTTTTAAGAGCATAAAAATCAGGTACAGGACCTTTAAATTGTTAGATGTTAATGCTATGGCAACGGTCCTGGTTACAAATTTGTGGCTTAAAATTCTGTTACCATTCTTCTTTGTAACATGGACCTTTCACAATCCATTTCCACCTAATTTGTCCTTTTGTCTTAATCTAGTGCTTTTGAATTTCCTTGATGGTGGAAAACATTATAATTATGCAACAGGCTGATGAGAAGTGGGTTTGGAGGAGGCAAGAGCATTGGAACAAAGACCAGATCGAGCTTTAAACCAGATGACACGCCAGGCCAAAGGAAAGCCTTGAAAATAGAAGCAGGCTTTCATCTCATTTACCTCTCTCCCCCCTTTCTTCTCCTCTGCCTTAGCTTCAGATCATTCATTTTACTCTTAAGCACTGAAAAGGGCTGCAGCTGTAATAACGGGGATTTCAAAGCGGCCGCGTTTTTGGGATAAAGCCAGGAATAAAAATAAAAAAGCTGTAATTGAGATTTCTCTCCTCAGATCAGTTCAAGGAGCACAATTAGGATCTGTCTGAAAGCTTTGCAGTGCAGAGGTAGAGAGGAGCGGCTTGTTAAAACGCAAAAGGTCTTACAGATTTGAAAATGGAAGATGACTACATTTGGGGTTCTGTTAGTAGAGAAAAATTGGTGCGTTTGACCTATTTTTACTGGGTTACTAGGGTTGGCTGCTCTTGTGGCTACCTGCTGGCACCCTGTGCAGTTTTTGAAACATTTTTGTTTTTTAAGCTTAATTTTTAACATCATATGAGATTTTAACCATCTAAAATGTACAGCATGTGCATTTCAAAGGACAGACCTCAGGGACTGTTGGATTCTGTGAAATGAGCTGTTCGTGAGCTGACCGTGCAAGAAGCTACTTAAGGAGCTAGCTATGGACCAGGCAAGAAGCTACTTAAGGAGCTACCTATGGGCCGTGCAAGAAACTAGCTAAGGAGCTAGCTATGGACCTCTGAGATGCTACAGAGGCAAGGCAAGGCAAGTATATTTGTATAGCACAATTCACACACAAAGTGCTTTACAGAATAAAAAAGACATTAAAATCACAATACAACACATTAATTCATAAATAGTTGCAAATAATCTTCATAAAATTAACATTAAAGGAAAAGAGTGCAGAATAAAAAACAGACACGACACGGCCGACGTTTGCTGCGGCCTTTACGTACGCTGTTTTTTGAGTGCAACACTTTGACCATGGACATGACAAAGAATCGAAGTTGGTCTATAGAACTACTCAAATGCTCAACAGCTTCCTGCCAACAGCAGTTAGGCTGTTAAATCAGAGAGTCTGATTGGACTTTATATTACCTTTACTACATCTACCATTGCACTGAATTGTGGTGGCTGTATGAAACGCAATTTAGTTTTTTATGTAACATAAAAATGATAGATAAACTAGTCTAAAAGGCCTGTGCAGAAAACGGGGACTCAAAAGTACCTATCCAGATAATAATATTCAGAAGATATTTTGACAATGGAACAGAAATGTGCTAAAATGTGTCATTATATGTTTTGAGGTTTAAGCTTTGTTAAACACTGTCTTAGAAACAGAGATAAATGCTGTTGTGGAATGGATACATACAAACAAACTGGCGTTAAATCTATCAAAAACTCATTGCGTGGTATTTGAATCATTCTATCAATGAGAATCCATCATTACATTGTAAAATTCAAGGCACACCAAGTATTGAAGTCAATGAGACAAAGCTTTTAGGTATATTTTCAGAAAATAAACGATCATGGTCAAAGCATATAAGTAATATGTGCCAAAATGGGAAGAATTACAATGATTAAGAGATACGCTTATTTCACCCCATGTAAAACAATCAAATTAATTGCACAAGCCCTAATATTATCAAACCTTGACTGCTGTCCCACCGTATGGTCCATTATTACAGCTGAAAATATAAGAAAATTACAAACTGTACAAAACAGAGCAGCAGGCTGGTACTCCGCTGTGATTATTACACCAGTGCTGAATGAATGCATCAGGAATGAGACTGGTTATTGGTACATGACAGACTTTTATATTCACTGCTTACATTATTCAGGAGTGTTTTCTTCACTAAGACTCCTCAGTTCTCCATAATTATGAAACTAGACATGCTTCTGGCAATTAATTAATGTTACCTAAAGTAACTACCAACTACATTAAAAAGTATTTCAATTACAGAGGAATGTATGAATGGAATCTACTTTCCCAGGATTGTTTCGTCGCAGGTAGAGACCCTGCACAGCTACTCACCGTCAGACTCGTTCAAAGCCTTTCTGCGGTAAAAGCACGTTCATTCCAACTATGTACTTATATTAACATGTTGGGGCATGTTCCTTAATTAGATCATTTGTTTTTTCCCCATGGTAATTCCCTCTGTTTTCAGTAGATGGAGCCCTACACTAGATTCTAGTATGGGGAGCGCCAGCCCTGGAAAATAATGTCTGGTTCTTTACAAATACATAATTTTATGGTCTAAAACATGAAATGCCAAAGCAAAAGAGTATGTTTAAATGAAGTTTTAGGAGTATGATCTGGCAACCCAAAAAGACAAGCTCATTTCTGTGGAGGATCAGAACAGCCAAAACTATAACCAATAAATTTGTAAATTGAGAAATTGAAGATAAGCATAGATTTTGAGCCATTAAAAAAAAAGAAAAAAAGAAAATAATGCAATACTGATGTACATTGTTAACAGCATATATTTTAAGATTAATTCATCTTTAAAAATGCTGATAATTCCCCTTAAGTCGTGTTTATTTGTTACGTTTTCTATTTCCAGATATTTAATGTATTTACGTATATGTTAATTTCTGTCTTTTATTTACACATCTTTATAGATTTTTCTGAACTTATTTTTTTCACTCTTGGTTCTTTTATGAGTCCCTGTGCAAAAACCAACAAGTACAACCACCTTTAAAGACTCTCCAACTTTCTCCACATGAAAAAGGATTGCACATAAAAGCTGGCTGCTTTATTTTTTTTTATTTATTATTATTTATTTATTTAGTTTTCTTTCTTTTCTTTTCTTTTTTTTTTTTTCCCCACCAGTGCCTTAAGCTTTTCCTTTTAAGATGCAGCAATAAAAGGACAGCAAATAACCTCCTCCTTAGGTTTTATCAGCTCTACTCCCTCTGCACGTAAAACCGCCCGCACTGTGTTGTCTTGTTTACCCTCCATAAATTAAGCCCGAGCTTCTCACTGTTAATAATCAAAGCGTGGACACACTTACACATGCACCTGTACCTCCACTCAAACCCTGGCCTCCCGCACTTTGCAAAGTCAGTGAAAAATATTTGAGCCATAAATGCTGGGAGCACCCGGAGCACTTTGCATGTCATATAAAAATTCATACGCAGGCTAAAATCATTGTAACAGGTGCTGTAAAAAGCTCATTCAATCACAAAGGAACGGCGAGCCCCACAGTAACTCAGGCGGCGATGACAACGCGGAGGAAATACAGTTGTGTGCGTCGGCCAGTGATTCACGTAATGCTTACAGACGTTTGGAGGAGAGGACGGCAATTTTGTACGGTAAATATTCAGCGATGAGGTGAAGGAGTGAAATATGCCCAACTGCTTATGCATAATGGATATATGCAAAATTACCTGCACCGTACCTGTAGTTGTATTTTGCTCAATTCACACTTGTGTCATTAATCCAGCGCTCAAAAATGCTTTGTTTGCATTTTACACAGATTGTTACGTCACAGGTAAAAATCCAAACATCTACTCATCTGTTTTTAAGCCCGTAAATCATCACTGGACTCGTAGTGCAGTCAAACTGTGTCCACAACGAACGCGTGGGGGAATAAGAGCTTCTTTTTTGTATTTTCTCTTAGTTTATGACACTCCCTAAGCTGTCAGCAAAGGGAGCCATGTGCCTAAATCCCCCATTGGAAGAGGAACTGGATTGTAGCGATGGTCTAATTTCCATATGTTGTCCTGCATTCATTCTTACAAACACACTTGAGACAACAAACAAACTGGAGAAGTGTCTTGCCCAAAGATAAAGTGACAGTACGCACCGCAGCCACTGGCGTCCCACTGTGGCACCTGGTATTCCCAGTTGTCCCCCATCTAAGTACTAACCAGGCCCAACCCTGCTTAGCTGCCGAGATGAGACCGGACATTCTCAAGGTGGTACGGTCGCTTACGTATACGTTCCACAGTATGACATTAAGGTAATCTTGGCTAGAACCTTCGTCTCACAACAAGAAGCTCAAGATCTGGAGATGGGTGCTGCACTGGGGCACTCACTCCAGATTGCCCCAGTGGTATTGAAGGATGGGTCAAATGCAGAGGACAGTAAAGTATAACGTTGAATGAACGCTCTAACCACTAAGCCGCTGCTGCTCATCGTTATCGTTATAAGGTCGTTTACAGTTCAGCACAGTACAATCATTTGCTCAAATACAAAACTGATGTGAGGTAATGTCTTGCCCAAGGACACACCAATAGTATGAACAGGCTCGAACAGGCTCGAACTTCAAACAGCGGCAACCTGCATACCACTTCAGCCATTGTTTCCCCCAGCTACTAGTTTCCACGAAGTCAAAACTCCTTTACTCATTTTGACAATTTCACTAAAAATGTTTACATATTCTGAAAACCTGTTGGCACTAAAGGCATTGTGTACTTTGTTATGTTGAAAGCTGGCATAAAATGTTTCTTCTTCTTCATGAAAAAGGTGTTGTTGGCAGGCGAAAACTCAGCTAAAAGTAGAATTGATTATTAAAAGGCTGAACCTGGCTGCCTGCGGACTTCTGTTGGTAATGACTGCTGCTGATCAATAGGCGCCTCATTTTGACAACTGAGACGTTTCCATGGCGACGGGACCCGACAGGAAGCGGACAAATCGGTAAAAACAATCTGCAACTGCACACTGCTCGCAATTATAAAGACCTGCACTTTCCGAGTGGGGTTTTAGAGGGATTTGGAACTAGAAAAATGATTGTCTGCAGCCATTAAAATCAGAAGGTACAAACATCAGAGGAGGAAGTTGTGGTATCACACAGGAAGGAAGAGAAATATAAAAACAAACAGAAATTGACTTGAATTGTTTGCAGAGTTTAGTTGAAAAAGTTCAGTAAAAGGTGGCTCAGGTGGTAAAGCACCCACTCCCAGTATTTGCCTGGGATCCAGAACACCCACTTCTCCAGTACTTTAAGAAGATGTGAGTTTGGCCACCGGTGAATCTGCCCAAGTTGACAGGTGCATTAGCCAATCAGCTGATTGGACGATCATGTTTAGTTCTAGCCTGAGATCATTTAGGTTGTATTATTTAGCATGGGGCTGCTGATCTTGACAGCAAATAAGTTCTATAGGGACTACAGAGCCGTTTTAAAGCCTCCTGGAGAATTGGTGCAGTGTTGACTTTTTGGTGCACATGAACATTAAACATTTTACATGAATCAACCTACTTTATATCAGATTTTAGCAGCCAAACACAACAAATGTGGAGTTTAGTATTAAAGGCTGGCTAACCCCAGGCTCAGACTGCACATGGTGCAGCTCCAGTCTGGTAGCCGCAGTTTTTCGTATAGTACAAAATCCGAGAGGAACTCAGACGGCACTCTGTACAGTGCGGTGGTGCTGGTGCTGGTGGAGGTGCCGCTGAGCTCCGGATCAAAACCGCTGGATTCTATTTTTGCCGGACGCCGGAGCCGACCACAAGCCTTTTCCTTTAATAAGTAAATAGTTATTGTGTGAACACGTGGTCTTGCGCGTGCAGCTTCAAAGGCGGCGACTGCAACAGCACAGCAGAGTCTCCAGTCTTGTGTCACACAGCAACTAAACCGGTCCTACACAGGAGTCGCAGATGGACCGGGTGCAGTCTGAGTGAGCCTTTATGTGAAACCCATCAGACACTTGCGGTGTTTGCTGTGGCGTCTGCGTGCGGAGAATTTCTGCCGAACGCAAGGCCTGTGATCGGTTGATTCACGAAGAGTATACGGACAACTGATTAAAAACAACTCGGAACAGCTCAAGTTTGGCACAGAAATGCATATGAGCCTAATGTGATTGTCTATTGTCACAGTAAACAACAAATGATTCATGCAAATTAAATAGTTTGGATTCCCACGACGCCCCTGGACCCTGATTAGCTCCGCAGAAGCTCGGACGGTTTGGGTCTGCGTCGGGGCAAAAGTGGGCGGAATAAGGTCAATAGAAATTCCCTCAGTCTGCTCACCACTCAAAAGCTTTGCAGAGGAGGTTCCAGACATTTTTCTAGGCGGGGCCAAAGGGGGGACTAAGGTCTTTCATGGGACGTTCACATAACACAAGACATGTTAGTGCCGTATAAACCATCTCGCAATCCTGCTGGTATCCAGAGTCAGGGCTCAACATGGGGAATGTATGTTTCTGTTGTTTTTTTGTTTTTTTTTTGTTAACTAAAATCTAGTATGGTCATCCTGAAGTTGAGAGCTGAGCCTGTTTTTTGATAATAACAGCTCTGGTTGCAAAGAGTTGACCAAGATGTGCACTGCAACTCTACCTGCTGAGCCACACACTGATTAGATTTATTTATTTATATCAGTTATATATATTATACCAGTCAAAAGTTTGGACACACCTTCTCATTCAATGTTTTTTATTTTTTTGTTGTTTTTTTTTTTACACTACTCTAAGTGAAGTGAAAATCTCTTCTAAAAGCTCTAAGGTCAAAAGTGCAAGTCTTATTTTACCTTTTTTCCTGTTTTCTCTTCTCTCCCTGCCCCCTGCTTGCCCCCCCTCCTCACACGCACTCTGTTTTCCCGCACTCCTTCTCTTCTTCACTATCTTTCTTCACCCATCTCTCTCTCCCTCTCCCCTTATTTCTTTCTGCCTATAGTTTCTCCATCTCCCCTCCTCTCTCCCCTTTCACTCTTTCTCCTCCCTAGTCCTCTCTTATACTCTCTCCACCTCCACTCTTAACTCTTCTCCCCAACACAAACTCATCCTTTCCATCACCACTCCTCCTCTTTCTCCCTCTCTTTCACTCCAGTCCCTTCTTCTGTCCTGTTCTCTCCATCATTCTCCCTCCCTCTATCATGCTCTCCACCTTCTCCTCTTCTAAGTCCCATTGTTTCTATCTCTCTCCTTTCACTCTTTCTCCTCCCTGGTCCTCTCTTACACTCTCTCCACCTCCAGTCGCCCCGCCCCCCCTCCCTTCTTGTCTTTTTCACTTTCTACACCTCCACCCTTCTCCTCTCCCTCCCTCTGTGTAAAAAAAAAAAAAATCGCTATGGTGACATTTCAGGGAGAGGAGAAAAAATGCAGAGTCCGAGGTTCCATTTGAGAGCTGCCGTTTCTGTCCAAGAATGTCGTAATATCCAAATCTCAGACGATACAACCACTTCAATTAATGGATTTTTTGGATCGGATTTTTTTACTGAAAAAATGTTTTTGCTTTAAAATATTCCAACAAGCCTTTTGTGGTATATTTTTGTCATATTTAAAGGTCCTATATTCCGCAAAAATTGACTCTTGCGAGCTTTTAGTCATGTTGTAATGTTGTTACCGCCTCAAAATGTTGTTACCTTCATTCACAATTTTGAGTAACCCTTCATTATTAGTCTGTCTACATCTCCAAAGCTCAAAATGCTCTGTTCCACCTTGTGATGTCATGAAGCGGGAGTTTTTGAGTTAACAGCGACCTTTTACCTTTAGCTATCCAAATGATTGTGGAGAAGGTTTAGGGAGTTTAAAAACACAGTGGAGCGCTTCCTGTATTACCACATGACATCACAAGGTGGAACGGAGTGTTTTCCTTTTGAGAGAAGAACTCTGAATACGCAGGGTTTGTGTGTTAAACATGTGTGAATGAAACGAAACACAACTCCAGGTATGTTTTTGATGAGGAAACAATATTATAACATACATCAGAAAATAGTGTAATATCGGTACTTTAAAAATAGAAGCATTAAACTATCTCCATGGCAACAAGCAGAGTTGCATATGAGATCTATGGAGACAGATTTTGATATAAACTTGACCTGTGTCCACGCTAAACACGTTCAAATCAAACATAGCTTTTACTGATAACAATTCTAATGCCGATGTGTCTTAATTACAACACTGGCACATTAATTCATGTTATAATTTGTTGTTTTGATTCTCAAGACCAATATCCAATGAGAAAGCAGAATGAGCCTCACATGGCAACATTTGGGTTGCCATTTCCAACGTCTAAATTCCAGTTGGTTTAAACCGAAAAGGACTTTCTCTGATCTGAATGGTCACTACCAAATCCCCGGCACCTGCAGCCAGTCATTAGTCAGTGATAGTGCTAGTGCTTCTTTTTATTCATTTTTTGATTTGTCCTTCATCCTCCAAAGAACCGAGCACCACTACTGTTTGCGCTCAAAAGACACTTGTCTTCTTCACGTCCCTCGTGTTTGGAATGAGCTGGTAGAGCAGGCCTTCAGTTTCTATGCTCCCTCCTCTTGGAACACTTTTCAGTCTGAAACTAAACGGTGCAATCCAGTTCCTTTTAAGATATTCGTTCTTTTTTACTTAAGACAATATGATTCCATTCTCAGTGCTTGTGTTTTTACGCTGTTGATGGAAATATATGACCGTAATGTTGAACTTATTATTGCACTTTTATGTCCTCCAGCAGTTTTCAAAAGTGTTTACACACTTTAATGTCCTATATTACGCAAAACTGCTTGTGAGCTATTAGCCATGTTAGAATGTTGTTACCTCATAAAAAAAACATAGCTAGAGTTGGGTTTTGTTTCATTTACATGTTTGAGTAACTCTTTATTAGTCTGTCTACTTCTCCAAAGCTCAAAATGCTCTGTTCCACCTTGTGATGTCATGAAGCAGTAGTATTCGAGTTAACAACTACCTTTTTACCTTTAGTTCAGTAGAGATTGGCAATTCCGGGGCTAAACATATTCGAATGATTCTAGTGAAGGTGTATGGAGTTTAAAAACACAATGGAGCACTTCCTGTATTACCACATGACATCACAAGTTGGAACAGAGTGTTTTCTGTTTGAGAGAAGAACTCAGCCTAAATATGCAAAACACAACTCCAGGTATGTTTGTGATGAGGAAACAACATTATAACATAGATCAGAAAATAGTGTAATATGGGCCTTTAAATCTGTAAATGGCTGTTGCACTTTAATTCAGATTTTAACTGTTAGTTGTATGTATTTTTTTTTACTTTGCAAATGCTCCTGACATGTGCTGCTGACCTCTTGACCAGGTCCCCCTTGAAAAAGAGATTTCGAGCTCAACAGATGTTTTACTGGTTAAATAAAGGTTAAATAAATACATAGTGATGAGAAAAACGTATGCGTCCCGTATATGCAGGATAAGTCACTGCCAACCCAGGTTCAGCTGAGATCGTAATACCTTTTTTAAACAGTAAAAGTGCAGGCTACATGCAGTTCCTTTAACATCACCTCCATGGAAACGAGCACGTGTCGTAAAAGATGTGCAGTGCACCTTCAAACAAGATCTAAAGAATTGAAACACACTGTAATTTCCACTGTTTGAAGAATGTATTGCCGATAATAAAAGGTGCTTCCTCTACATTTCAGTCACTGCAGAAATCTTATACCCAGTGACCATCTACATATCTGCTTACACTTTGTAGGACTCAGAAGTGGAACCACATCCTTGTTTTGCAAGTCTCAAGTAAGTCTCAAATCTTTGACCTTAAGTAGAGTCAAGTCTTTGTAGGACTCAGAAGTGGAACCACATCCTTGTTTTGCAAGTCTCAAGTAAGTCTCAAATCTTTGACCTTAAGTCAGAGTCAAGTCCCAAGTCACAGACAGGCAAGTCCAAATGGAGTCCCGAGTCAGTGGCTCACAAGTCCAAGTCGAGTCCCGAGTCAGTGGCCCACAAGTCCAAATGGAGTCCCGAGTCAGTGGCTCACAAGTCCAAGTCGAGTCCCGAGTCAGTGGCCCACAAGTCCAAATGGAGTCCCGAGTCAGTGGCTCACAAGTCCAAGTTGAGTCCAAGTCCTCTGCTTTGAGCTTCAAGTCATTTGAACCAAAGTATCATACACCTTGTATTTTTTGCAATTTATATGCTTTTTACACATTGTTCTACCTAAAAAAAAGTCATGGTAACAAATAGGGATGTAATAATATCTAAATCTCACAGTACAATATTTATTAAGATATTTTAGAGAGGCTAACAGAATTGTAGACATGGTACTTTTTTTTTTCTTTTTAAGGGCCTTGACAAGACCAGTGTGAATCATTACTGTCATAATCCAAAGAATTACGTAGTTCCCTCTGTTTTAGCTGTTGCTGCAATTAAACAATGCATTTAAGTAAAGAAGATTGTAACCCAATTTATTGTGACAGCCCTAACCCTAATATATTTTTAGACATATGATGATACAATATCACAGTAATTCAGTTGTTGTTACATTCCTAGTCATAAATAGAGAAGTGGGGAGGGATATGGTCCAGTTTTTCCTGTAAAAGTAAGCACCAGACATATCAGCTGTTTAGAAAAATGTGTTTTCTAAAAGCTTTTTGAGAAGAAGCTTCAAGTCATCTCAAGTCATAGGGCTCATGTCCCAGTCGAGTCCTGAGCCAGTCAAGTCTAAGTCGAGTCCCAAATCTGAGTCCATTTTATCAAGTCAAGTCTCAAGTCCTCAAAATAGTGACTCAAGTCTGACTCGAGTCCCAGTCACGACTCGCAAGTCTCCAAATCTGGTATGACTACAGTTAAAATGGCGCTGCACTCGTGAACTTTGGAGATCCTCTTCTATCAGAGCAGTGTGAGAGCAGAGAGGTGCAAAGATTTGTGAAGCATGCTGACCAGGCCTCCTCCACGAGCTGCTGACCTTTCCACTGAAAAGCCATATTTAACGCAGGTGCAGCAGGAGCACATGGACAAGCGGAGGGCCAGATAGAGCCGGAGAAATAGCAACTCAAATTTTATCAGGAAAAAATGACAAAAAAGGAAGCCCTGACGTCAGCTGACCAGCTCCTGGCTGTGCCCAAAGCCAGGCTCAAGACCAGAGGTGACCGAGCCGAGACTATGGAGCAGCCTCCCTCTGCCTGTCAGATCCTCTTAGTCACAGTTTAAGACTAGACTGAAAACCCACCTCTTCTCCCTGGCATTTAATACTTGCTAGACAGGATATCTTGGTGTTTTATTGTTCCTTGCCTATGTATCGTGTTATCTGTATATTTGTTTTTTGTTGACTTTTACGTGGAGCACTTTGGGCAGCTGGAGTTGCTTTTAAATGTAACTCCACCCACAACCGCATGTCAAATAGAGCTGCTAAACTGGGCAGTACCTGGAGGACTAAAGAAAAGAGTGAAAGAGGATCAGGGGGCGCTATATAAATGTGACCATTTACCATTTAAAATGAATACTGTTAAAATGTATTTTGTTGTAATATAGCAAGTTTTAGGGTCTAGTTCTAAATATAAATTGACCTTTTTGGAAATTTCATGACAAAGTACAATGCATCTTAACAATATTTATTTAGTCGTATCATTATATAATATTGGTCTATATAGAATTAATGTGATGTCACCTGTACTTCTATGTTTTTCATAATTCTGTTGTACTTAAGGCCACATTTGATCTTATTTCTGCAAAAAAAAAAAAAAATGTCAGTTTTTTGTCCCTCTTGTAACGCTCTATAGTCAACCCTCGAATATGACCTTTAACCCCCATGCCCTTGAGTGATTCATGCATTGTCTCTTGCACTTCACCTCTCTCACTCCAACATTTCTCGCATCTTTCTGAACCGAACCTCAGCGCATTCAAAAAACGGCGTGCGTCAACAGAACACGTGCTACGCGCGTTAGCCTTACCGGAGCATATGTCACTGCCGCGTTGCCAGTCCCGCGCACTAAATCCTCCGTCAGGACGCTGCCGAGTGTGATTAAATAGGCCCACCTGAGCGCATCCATCATGGCACATAATCACGGCAGAGGTCGCGGGGTCACGGACTCTAATGGACTAGGTTCGTTCAATTTGAGCGCGGTCGCATGTAACCACATGTCACGCGCCGTGTCGAAGCGAACCCATCACATCACATTTATTTCCATTGATTTGCCCAAACTGAAAAGATGAAGACTGACGGGGGGGAGGAGCGAGGATTACAGTGTCAGTCTGATGTCGAGGTGTAGAGCTGTGAAAGATGGAGGACAAAATAAGTACGTTTAAAGGGCCCATATTACTCTATTTTCTGATCTGTTATACTGGTGCTTCCTCGTCAGAAACGTACCCAGAGCTGGTTTTTATACTGGTGCTTCCTCGTCAGAAACGTACCCAGAGCTGTGTTTTGTTTCATTCACACGTTTAATACACAAGCCCTGCATATGTAGTCTGTGTTCTTCTCTCAAACGGAAAACTCTGTTCCACCTTGTGATGTCATGAGGTAATACAGGAAGCATACATTGTGTTTTTAAACTCCACACACCTTCACTAGAATCATTTGGATAATGTCATATCTGGTATTGCCGATCTCTACTGAACAAAAGGTAAAGTATCTGTTAAACTTGAACGCTACCTCTTTATGACATCATAAGGTGGAATAGAGCATTTTGAGCTTTGGAGATGTGGACAGGCTAATAATAAAAGGTTACTCAGACATGTGTGAATGAAACAAAACCCAAGTTCAGGTAAGATTTGAGGAGGTAACGGCGTTGTAACGTGTCTTAAAGCTCACAAGAGTCAATTTTGTGTAATATAGGACCTTTAAAATGATGTAATATTCTATAGGCCTATAATATTTAATGAAGAACAGGAATTCACAGTGTATATCACCTTTTATGGACCTAGTCACTGATAGAAATCGACAGTAGTAATGTGACGATTGTGAACGAGTCGGCTCTGTAGAACGGTGCCTTAACGTGGACGGTTGGAACCGGATCTCATGCTTAAAAAAACCCCGAATCTATTTCTTTCTGATTTTTATGCATTTTTATACTGATTTACTTTGAACCAACACTAGTTCGGCCTTTTTATGGGATCCGAATCTTTTGGAGTCGTTCATTTCAAAGAGCCGTTCAAAAGACTGGCTCTTCTACTATTTATTTATATGACAGAAGCCAATGTGAGAACTCATTTTATCAACAAACTAATGACAGACAGAAATGACCAAGGCTCTGATGTGTTTAAAATGGTTCAAACTGAGAGTGGGAGTGTGTTTAACCTTTGAAAGTCATAGTCTAAATAAAATGTTGCACTACAATAATAATAATTTTAAAACTAACTGTTATTATGATGTCAAATATGTTTCTTGTGCACAAATCTCTCACTCGTGTTGCCCGCTCTGCCTCCGAGCTGATTCTTGTGTCGGTTCAGTGCTAATCACTATAAAAATACATGCAAATTAGCTCTCTTAAAAAATAAGATCCGGATCCAGCAGTTCGCGTTAAGGAACCGTTCAAAAGAGCCGACTTGCTCACCAACGTCACGTCACTAACCAACACAAGACTCTGCAGACGACACGAGTGAGACCTTTGTGCACAAAAAAAACCACATTTGGCATCATAATAACAGTTTTAAGTTTTAAAATTATTGTTGTAGTGGAACATTTTATTTTGATTGTGCATCATTTCATTTCAGTTTGAACAATTTTAAACAAATCTTAGCTTTGTGATTAGTTTGTTGTTAAAATTAATTCTCACACTGGCTTCTGTCATGAAAAGGGTAAGTATTTTGAATGGCTCTTTAACGTGAACGGATCCAGAAGATTTGGATCTGATAAAAGAGCTGACAGTCCCATCACTAGTCTCCAGTACGGGTCCGCCCTCTGGTTAAGGATGGATACTCTGTAGAACTGATTCCCCCATCCTGCTCATATCTGATAAAAAAAATGTGAATGGTAAATAACAACATATTTGTATAGTGTTTTTCCACCTTCAAAGCACTCAAAGCACTCGAGGCAAGGTGGGTTAAGTGTCTTGCCCGAGGACAGAACAACAGCCTTCATCTGTGGGAGCTGGAATCGCACCGCCAACCTGTGGGTCAGTGGATGTGACCGCTGTGCTAATGATTTTTTTTTTTTATGTCGAGAGCAGGATTCGCGAACCTTAGGATCAGTGGACAAACACTCCACCAACTGAGCTACTTATTTATTTATGTATTTTTTGGAAATGCTGTGAATTGCATGTGAGATAAAAAAAAAAAAAAAAATA
>KN470529.1:1623-36485 GCA_000787095.1 Periophthalmodon schlosseri | reverse complement strand
TTGTATGTAAAATAAAAAAAAAAAAAAAAAAACCCCCCCCCAGCCTATAAAAAAAAATATACATTTGGCTTATGAGGGAACGCCAACTAACTCCATTCATTCATCAAGAGAAATCACTGACTTAAGGAGTAATATTGTGCCAAATATAGATGCAAAGACACGGAGGAGAATTAATGGTCAAAAAGCTTAAATTTGTTTAAATATCCAAGAACGGTAACGGGAGCTGCGCTGTACATGTTACCGTGATGCTAGCGCCACCTGCTGCATTTTAACATCAATGGAACAATCCATTTTCTTCTCTGTGGTAGCACCATTTCAACAACATCTGTTAAGACTCAGTTATGACTTGATTTAATCAGTTATGCTTGAAATACACAGGATACAGAAGCATTACGAGAAGGAAAAAAGTTATTTTTCTCACCGAATTACCACCTCCCACTATTAAACCTTGTAGACTACTCTACAGGTGAACAAATGCAAAATAAAAAAATAAAAAAAATCAGCTATATCTGTGTTTCCAACCATGAAATGAATAAGTAGGTATGTAACTTGTGAATTCTGCCGCGAACTCCTTAGTAGCTCTCACAAACGCGTAATTTTGTTGTGTCAGATTGGTTATGCCATCTTTTCTTTTAAATGTAACAGCAAGGTATCAAATGTTTTTTGGTGTTTTTTGTGATCATTCCGGTTTCATAATTAGAAAAAAAAAAATAAAAATCCCATCACTGATTAAGTTCACAAGAGAATTAAGTGCCATGTCAGCAGTGGTGGAAGGTAAAGAAGTACAAGTTGCAAAGTACTGTACTTAAGTCCAATTTTTAGGTATCTGTACTTTACTTAAGTACCGTATTTTCCGGATTATAAGTCACACTTTTTTCATAGTTTGCCCGGGGGTGCGACTTATACTCAGATGCGATTGATATGTGAAATATATGTTTTTTTTCTTCATTATTCTGCATTTTTTGGCCGGTGCGACTTATACTCCAGAAAATATGGTACATTTTAAAATGGATACTTTTTACTTTTACTTTACTACATTTGAGAGCAGGTGTCTGTACTTTCTACTCAAGCACATTTTTGAACAGGACTGAAAAGTAAAAAGTACTTTTCATATGATTTGAGGGGTTATTTTTTACCATGTTTGTGGTAACATCCTGACTAAGCTTCGCCTTTGAGCAAGCAAAAATAAATACACAAAATTCAGAAAAAATAAGGAATTGTAATGTAATTGTAATCTGTAGCATTTTTTTTAAAATCAATATCACGTTTACACTTTAAGAGTAAAAAGTAAAAGTATTTCACACAAGTGGTTTTAATTTATTGTCTTAAATAGATTTTTTTCATGTGATACTTTTACTAGAGTAACTTTTTACCTCTGTATCTGTACTTTTACTTAACAAAATTGAGTACTTCATCCACCACTGCATGTCAGTCAATCAATACATATAGACACCTGAAACAATGGCTTGAAGAAAACAGTATCGCGTTTGAATCTTTGAACAGCTGGGCGTCAGCAGCTCAAGACGACACCATATGTCTCTTCATTTGGTGCTAGGTGCCTCTGTGGCCGTTGAGGTTTGAAGTCATAATGGTGTAGTGGTTAAAGTCGCTGTACCTAATTATTATAGTCTTCAAACGGTAAAAACTAGTTTATTTTGCGTAAGTCCAAAGTTATTCCTCACTTACCTCGTGCATTGCTAATATCCTACTTATCCGCCACCGCCAATTAGCTTATAAACGCATTTCACGGCTTTCAGAGGCCAGATCGAACTTTTGCCATCACGTTGTGTTGTCATGACACTGAAATTTCAAACTCGATTTCGATGCTAAGGAATAGACTCGATACTCGATACCGATTCTGATACCACAATGATAATTAAAAACACTTTCTTTAGACAATAGAATAAGATTTTCAACATTAACGAGTGGTACTTTCTTTTATATTCCCATGCGGCCTTATATCTGTGTAATCCCGCAGTCGTCCAGGAAGGTTCCATAGTGGTTCATGGGCGTGTACTGGTGTCAGTATCTGTTCTGCAGCATGAAGAACAGGCGCAGAGGCACGGGAATCGTTCTGTAGATCATTATTGTACAGTCGGGTTAAAGGCAGCGTACAGCAAAATTCAAAGCAGAATCAAATGCAGAGTCTAACGCAGAGTCTGAAGCAGAGTCTAACAAACTGTGATTACACCAAATCCTCCTGGAGTGGGTCTCACGCACCCTGTATGAAAGGAGGCTATTGAGAAGAAATGTGGCCTTGACCAAAATGACCAAAATGTAGCTCGGATTACGAGAAATGACAACTGTTGTATGGGAAACAGAACGTTCTGTACCTTTGGAAGAGAGTAAGCAATGCATTATATTTGTATATTGTTCACACTAGTCTTATAATTGTTCCGATACAGCTCAAGATCATTTTAAAGCTATTCAGGAAAGGCTTTCTGTTTGTGAATGTGACTCTTTTCTAGTATCGTTAACTGCTCAAATGAGTATCTAGCTTCGATACTAGTTTTAGTATCGATTAGTGTCTGATTTTCTATACTTTTGACAACCCTACATCGCGTTAATGCTAACAACAACTAGCACGCTAACTTGATGCTTCTTGATTCTGGGAGGATAAAATGGTTTACTATTAGATGCAGCCCTCACACAGTTGTCTCATTTCTACCTTAAGAGCTGCTTATACAATATAAAAATACTGGGGTGAAACGTACTAGTTCCACACAACAACAACAACAGAAGATTTCTATTTATCCAACTATCCCAAGTTTATTTAACCCTGGAGAACCCAAGAACCCTTTTCTTCTTTGTAAAATTATGAACAATGCATTAAATTACTGCTATAAGTTCACTGAACACTGAAATATCCACTTTTTCAATTTTAACCCTTTATTCCCTAATTTAGGATCAGGGCCAAATTTGACCCCTTGGGCTTTAGGCGTATCATTTCAAAGAATCACAATAACAAACACTGTCAATGCAAACTATTTTAAATTTAGGAAAATAATCAGTCAACCACACAGATATAATGAGACATGAGACAATGTTCTTTTTTGCTTTATTTGTTGCATGTTAGAACTGAATTTCAAATGTACAAACACACTTTGGCCAATGGAAACAAGAACAAGGCCAAAATCACTACCACTCTGGCTCATTTTAGTTCAATATTCATCCACTAGGTGTCTCTATGCAGGGCCAGAAGTGGCACTCTGGGCTTTTGAATTTAAATTTGACATTTTTTTTTTTGTTTGTTCATTTTGGGTAGCAGCAATTGACTACGGCCAAATTTTGGGTTCTCCAGGGTTAACATCTAAACCCAAGCATCTCAGACTCATTCCAAACAAACTTCTTGACATTTCAGAGATGAGCAGACGTCATGCTGTCCCCCAGGTTCAGTCGTTTACACTCCTTTATCCCCCATTATATCCGTCCACCTCTCCTCTCCTCTTTTTTAATCTACCTATCCCATCCCCACCTGCAGCCCTTATCTCTTTGTTCATGTGTCATTGGACAGAGCAGGTCGGGCGTAAAGGCTAATCTAAATTTCATTCACTCTTATTTTCACCGGGGACTTTATCATAATGAGTGTCGGGGTGCGCATACTCTCCTGCTATTATCGGCCATTCAAAACACGACAAAGAAATAACACAAAGTCAAAGCACCGAAGGGCGGCAGTGACAATGGAGTCTCCTTGAGTTTGACCCACATAAAACCGCAAAAAAAAAAAAACGAAGGGCAGCGCTACAAAAATGAATATAGGCTCGTTTTTATTTCAGATGATTTTTATATAAGACGATATTGTGCTGCTTAGAAGTTAATGTACAAGTATGGTTCATGAAAATTGGGACTAAAAGTTGGTAGAGCGTTAGTATGGAGCCATAGTAGCTCAGTTGGTAGCAGTGGTGGAACGTAACAAAGTACAAGTAGTAAAGTACTGTACTTATGTAGAATTTTTAGGTATCTGTACTTTACTTAAGTACATTTTACAGTGAATACTTTTTACTTTTACTTCACTACATTTAAGAGCAGGTATCTGAACTTTCTACTCCACTACATTTTTGAACTGGGCTGAAAGTAAAAAGTACTTTTCATGTGATTTGAGGAGTTATTTTTACCATGTTTGTGGTAACATCCTGACTAAAGTTTTCGAATTCAAGCTTCGGCTCTGAGCAAACAAAAATAAATACACAAAATTGATTGGAAAATTGATGTGAAGTGATTCGTATTGTAACTGCTGACCAAAATATGCATCATTTTGTAATCAATATCACTACATTTAACACGGGTGCTTACTTTTACTTAAGTTGATTTTTTCATGTTACTTTTACTTGAGTAACTTTTTGCCTCTGTATCTGTAGTTTTACTTGAGTGCTTCATCCACCACTGGTTGGTAGAGTGTTTCTCCACTGATCCATAAACATCATTGGTAGAGCAGTCAGGCTGGCGGTACGATTCCAGCTCCCACAGTTGAATTCTGTCATTGTGTCCTTGGGCAAGACACATAATCCACCTCACCCCCAGTGTCTGCATACGCTGACGTGTGAATGAATTTGTGTGTAAATGGGAGCGTGATTCCTTGATGTAATACGATTCGAGTGCCTTGAAGGTAGAAAAGTGCTAAATAAATGTGACCATGACTGTGCACCTCTGCAGTTCAATTATTTGCTGAATTGAGACACATTTCGAATATTTCTGTCCTTTTTTTGGTTAAGTTCTTGTTTAGAAATATTATAACAATTGTTTAGCACTATTTTTAGATCTGTTTTTGCTCTAGATTAGACCTCTTATGGGCTTCGGAAGGCAATCACGGTACGCACAGTATATCGCTACAGAGAAATACTGCGATACACGATATTATTGAAACTATTTTATGCCAATGACACAATAACAATAATACAGAATAAACCATTTTTAAACAGTATCAATGAAAGGCCTGAGCTGCAACATGTAAATAACAGTATGAACTAGTGATGTGGCCTTTGTGAAAGAGTCAGCTCTTTTGAACGGTTCCTTAATGTGAACGGTGGGATCCGGATCTCATTTTTTAAAAGAGCCGAATCTTTTTCTTTCTAATTGTATGCATTTTTATACTGATACTGACTGAACACTAGTACAACGTTTTATTTCGGTTATACATAATTCCAAAGGGTAAACACACTTACTCTCAGTTTGAACCATTTTAACCATCTCTCTGTGATTAGTTTGTTGTTAAAATGAGTTCTCACATTGGCTTCTGTTATATAAATAAATAGTTAAGGAGCCAGTCTTTTGAACGGCTCCTAGGATCTCGTAAAAGAGCCGAAACGTAAAAGAGCCGAAACAGTCCCATCACTAGTACCAACCAATAATTAGTCAAGGAATTGGTACTAGTGATGGGACTGTTTTGGCTCTTTTACGAGATCCGAATCATTTCAAAGAGCCGTTCAAAAGACTGGCTCCTTAACTATTTATTTATATAACAGAAGCCAACGTGAGAACTCTTTTTACAGCTCAAATATTGTTATTATTACAACAAAAATAACCAAATCTCCCCATTTTTACAAAGAAAATGTGCACATGATAAATACTGAGCCCCAAAATATATTGTTCTAGCTTCCATGTATTGAATGATAAGTCGATTTAGTAATTGTCATGACAGGCCTAGGTGTCGGATTGGGCCGAACTCAAGATCAGGTGCAGAACCGTGCTGCACGTGTGTGTCCTTCTGCTGTGACTCTCCGCACATGACTGACAGCTGCCTCAGCATGCTCAGCTTAGCCACTGCAGACTAAACGCTTACCTCCCAAATACACGGTAGGGATGGGGAACATCACAGTGTTTGGTATTGAGATGATACCAATACCACTGGGGACTGGGAATATTTTTTGACACTACTGTTACTCGCTCCTGGTCTAACCTTATGGGTGAAGGCATTTCAATAAAGATATGTTTACAAAAGGGTTTCAAATAGGTTTTTTTAAAGGACAAACAGAACAAGATGGACGTGACGATATTGCCCTAACATGTCTAATATTGATACCTAGCCTTAAAATGCATATGTTAATTAATATCAATATTTGCATAACAGTATCCACACCCACATTTGTATTGAGTCAGTATTAGCGATGTGACGTTCATGAGCGAGTCGGCTCTTTTGAATGGTTCCTTAATGTGAACGGTTGGAACTGGATCTTAATTTTCTTTCTAATTTTTATGCATTTTTTATCCAGATTAATGCTAAACCGAAACAAAAAGCAGCACAGAAGCAGAGCAGGTGACACGAGTGAGAGATTTTTGCACAGAAAAATATCATAATAACACTTAGATTTTTAATTAGTATTGAAGAGCAACGTGTTTATTTAGATTATCCATTATTTGAAAGGTTAAACACACTCCCACTCTCAGTTTGAACCATTTTAAACAGATCTGAGCTTGGGCGGGTTCTCTCTGTGATTAGTTTGTAGATAAAATGAGTTCTCACTTTGGCTTTGTCATATAAATAAATAGTAAAAGAGCCAGTTTTTTGAATGGCTCTTGGAAATGCACGGATCCAAAAGATTCAGATCTCATAAAAGAGCAAAATGTCCCATCACTAGTCAGTATCAATATGTTGATCCTTTGATACCGCAAGTAGAAAAGCAGAGGGTGTGTGAATGAAAGTGTGTGGTTAATGTACGGAGACAACAAAACACTAAACTGAACACTTTTTGGGCTCAATCTAATCTCCAAAATGGTCACATATTCTACCTCTAATGGACACTCAAATCTGTTTACATAAAGAAACCACTCTCACCCATCCACACACAGATTATTATATACGCAGACACTGGAAAAAAAAAAAAAAAAACTATCGTGGAATGAAATTGCTATACCAGTTTGGAAAAAAAATGTTTATTGGAACCATACCGTAGCAACCTTTCTTTCCATACCACTCGGGAACACACCAGAATCATATAAATGCAGTGAGCTCCAGCTGCACGAGGCCATTCATCATGTGTCCAGTCACAGGAGCAGTGGAGCTAACAGTGCGGGGGAGCCATAGGAGGCAGAGGTGTTTAAGATAGGGCTCATTTAAAAAGGACAGGCGCAGGTGACACCCCTGTCCGGTCCCCGTCAGATTTTGGAAAATAAAAACAATGACACCACATTGGAATTTGATTACAACTGGACTTACATTCACAGTGCTGAACTGATAAGGTAATACAGGAATCGCGTGCATTTCAAAGGTCTAAGGTTTAAATGGACTTTTATGAGCTTTTAACATCAAATTTGCTTACTCGGAGTTGTATTTTGACTGATTCATGCATGTTTGAGTAATCCTGTATTGTCCAACATTTGAGAATTGAGTGTTCAGAAAATCTCTTGGTTTGCACATACCCTCTTTCTCCACCCACCTTTCTGTACTTGTGGTCATTCTAAAAATTTAAACATGTACGGTTCAAACGTGTCACATAGCCATTTTTCAGCAACAAAGACAAGAAGGTCCCAGGTTTGACTCCGGGGTCAACCCGGCCTTTTTGTGTGGAGTTTGCGCGTTTCTCCCTGTGACTGGGTGGATTTCCCCCATCAACCCTAAACACGTATAATAGGTCAAATCTTCCAGCTAAGATAGTCCTGACCAAGACTAGTTTTTTTTTTTTTATTTGTGCGCAATTCATGCACAAAGTAATTCAAAGTGCTTTACAGAATAAGAAAGACGTTAAAATCACAATACAAACAAATCAAAACATAATCATTAATATTAAAAGAGAAGAGTGCAGAAGAAAACGTTTTTAGCCATATGCACAGCTAAACAGAACCGTTTTGATGGGTCCTCGAGCGCTGTACGGCAGCAGCCTGGTTGAAGGATAGGCCAGATGCAGAAAATAAACTTCCCTCACGAAAAATGTATAAACTATACCTTAACCTTTTAATCCAGTCCAGTCCTTACAGTTATGTCTTACCATAAAGACAAGGGCTTCTGCAGTTTTGAACAAGAAGTCAATGGACTCTTATAATATTAAAGGTCCTATATTACACAAAATGGACTCTTGGGAGCTTTAAGTCATGTTATAATGCTGTTACCTCCTCAAAAACATACCTGGAGTTGTGTTTTGTTTCATTCACACATGTTTGAGTTACCCTTTATTATTAGTCTGTCTACATCTCCGAAGCTCAAAATGGTCTATTCCACCTTGTGATGTCATGAAGCGGTAGTTTTCAAGTTAACAGCTACCTTTTACCTTTTGTTCAGTAGAGATTGGCAAATCCTGGGCTGAAATTATCCAAATGATTCTAGTGAAGGTGTGTGGAGTTTGAAAACACAGTGAACCGCATGACATCACAAGGTGGAACAGAGTGTTTTCTGTTTAAGAGAAGAACTCTGCCAAAATATGCAAACCTTGCTAAATATGCAGGGTTTGTGTGTTAAACATGCGTGAATGAAACAAAACACAACTCCAGGTATGTTTGTGATGAATAAACAACATTAGAACATGGATCAGAAAATAACGTAATATGGGCCCTTTAAGACATTTCAGATCAATATCGCAGTTTGCAATGAACAAAATGTAAAATTATGATCTACGTATGTTATAGTGTAATACTAAACCCCCCCCCAAAAAACATAATATGCCTTTAAATTGAGAATTAAAGTGTGGTTATCTAATTAAATAAGTTGTATTCCAAACGACTTCAGTGATGCAGTGATGGCATCCTTCATGATCCTAGCAGCAGATACGGTGTTATGCTCCTGTTGCCTCTCCGTCCTCGCGCATGTCACACACAGGATAATCTGGACTAATAGTTTCGACAGTGTGTCAAATGTTGAACAATTAGACGTGTTAAATGGCCTGTAATGAGCGCAGAGCATGATGGCCATATGGATGGGCCCTGTGAGATCTGCTGCTGGCACCGGACCAACTGGCTCGCGCTCAGAGAGAGGGGGGACAGGTGAGGGGGGGGAGGAGGAGGAGGAGGAGGAGGAACATGTCTTACTCAGGGAGACATCAAACGGGACCAGTGTTACAAGGAAAGTTCAACTGTGAGAGTAGCAATCCATCAGAAAGGTGCTAAAATGTAACAGTAAATGCTAAGGTGGAAGATTAAGTATCGCTCAAAACGTGAATGGAATACAAGGTTGCAGTGTTGTCACGATACTAAGATTTCAAACTTGGTTTCAATACTAAGATACTCTTTCTTTAGACAATAGATTGCGATTTTTTTAACATTAAATAATCGTACTTGTGTAATCCCTCAGTCGTCCAGTAGGTTCCATAGTGATCCACGGACATATAATAGTCTATGTGTCTTATACTTGTTCTGATACAGCTCAAGATCATTCTAAATCTATCTCAATCTCAGCAAAGGTTCATTTCTGTGCTGTGAATGTGACTTTTTAGTATCAATACTTGCTCAAAGGAGTATCTAGTTTTGATACTAGTTTTAGTATCGATTAGTATCTGATTTTCGATTCTTTTCACAGCCCTACAACATTGACAAAACTGTGCAGAAATACCTTTGCTAGACAGATTACGCAGCTAGTGTTATTTATCAAATTTTGACACCTTTTCTCTTTGTTTTTTGCTGATGATATTCTTAAATTCCAAAACAACAACTGCAGTCTCATCAGTTGTTCAATATATATCTCCCACCTCACCTGTTTTGGTCCCTGCCAAACCGGCACTATGGGCCAGAAGGGGCGTGTATCTGAACCTCGCTCCTGATTGGCTCTTCGGTTGCCATGAAAAGCACACTCAGAATTCCAAATATGGATCTCACCTCCAAATAAGCCAATATTACTGCTAGCCTTGATTAGCTTCAATTGGCTGTAGCTGAAGAGTATGATGTTCCTTAGTCCACTTCTAGATACTGCCAGCCTCAGAGTACAACTGTGCAACTCATTTTTTGGTCAAATTGAATTTTCTGTCTCCTTTCCAGACCCTGCTGCATCCGTAGGTGTCATTGGCTCTGTCCTCGGCCAATCAGGAAGAGTTTTACAGCCATAAAAACACTACCAGCCTCAGACATCAGACAGACAGTCAGAAAAGCTTAAAAATGTCTAAGGTATATGACAGGTTTTCATGTTTTTTTTCTATTTATGACTTGGTTTGGTGGGATAGTACCTGTGGTAACTATTCATCATAGTTTTAAATCAGTTAAGCAGAAGTTTGTGGAAAAAAGTTGAGAAGAAAAGAACAAAAAAATAAAACGGACATAGCAGTGAGTTCTAAAACAGGATACCTCTACCTCTGTCATCTATTTTTTCATTTGACAGGTTTTGGCCCTTATACGGTTGCTAGGTAACAGTTATGGAATTGCTTCTACGTATGTCATATCCGCTGCTTCGCCAAAATTAATTTACTACACAAAACTGGACAAGACTGTTAGTAAAATCTTAAATATAACCATGTTAATTATGTTCTCTAACCTGTCATATGCACTTTAACAATACAGTCTATGTATGGGAGCAAGTAAGATTTTGCTGAAGAAAAAAAGTAAGTAGATGACTGAAGAAGAGGGCACCTGCGGGAGCTACTGTAATTGTTGATGTCTGGGTAAGAGTGTGACTAAATGGTTGAAATCGCTCTTGTGTCGCTACAGTGTCGCACCTGACAGATAAAAGCCCATTTTAGTGTTATCGTCTTACTCCTGTGTGAGGTCAGGCAGAGCTAATCACTCTTCAGATATTTACAGTCGCACGTGTCAGTTACAGCCAACAGGAGGGCCGTTGGGTTATTACGCCGTTATACTTTTATATTCTTCTGATGTGCTTTTATCAGTGCTATGTAGAAAATACAACTCAAGATGTCAACTTATTGTTTGTATCCAGTCATTTAAAGCGCTTTATTGTCCGAGTATCAGGAAGTGCGTGGTTGTTGTTAATTTAACCGTGGCAGCAAAACTCAGAGGCTCTGACCTCTAAAAGCTGTAAAAGTGCTAATAAACTCATCGCAGTGAATCATTAAGATGCTTTGAATTCATATGGTAAGTGAGAAATAACTTTAAACTGTTTAAAATGAACTTGTCCTGTTATTTACAATTTTAAGACAGCAAAAATCAGGTACAGCAGTGTTTTTTTTTTTTAAATACAAAACTCAATAGTATCAGTATCTGATCAATATTGTGATAAGATTGAGATGTGTAGCACTTTAAATTGAGTTCTACACATTTATCAATCTGGAACGGCTCTCGCTGAATACGATCGGGAAAAGGCAGAAAGTGATGGCAAATATTTGAAACTGAAGGGGGAGCATCACTACCTTATCAATCTGGAACGGCTCTCGCTGAATACGATCGGGAAAAGGCAGAAAGTGATGGCAAATATTTGAAATTTGGGAGGCATCACTACAGCGGAACAAGCCGAGAAATCAAACTTTTGTTAAATCCAGATAAAAAAGCACACACATGTTCCCAGTCCACAAATGCACAACGTGCTTCCCTCTGCATGTTTTTATAAAACTAAAATGCTGCCACCATTGGTGGTCTGAGGAATCGCAACAACAGGCCAGATGGATTCTCATGAATTTGTGAACTCACAAATATTGCGAGAATTCATCTTGCTGGCCAGGTTAGATTGTCCCATAATTACAGAGCTATTAACCATAAACCAGGTCAAAATAATTTGCCTTCCAGCTCAGCTTCATACTGTGAGCAGTTTTGAAAGTTGTAACATCACAACACAAAGCACCAACCGTAACTTTTACATAATGCCACTGTATCCTCGTGCAAGACGCACCTGCCTGTAAATATATCACAGTAAATGTTACTTTATTATAAAAAGGAACTTCTGACTTCTATCCTTTCATTAAACTGCATATGTGTGTCTGTTGTCACATTAGCAGTCGTATAGAGTCTAAACTGCATCTAAAACCGCAAACGCCAACCGGGCTCTCCATTAAAACCCTGTTATCCGGCTCCCGCTGCTCCCTCCCCGCGGACCCAACTTTTTCATGACACGCTTTGAAGACATCCACTTTGGTCTTTAACAAAGTAATAGAGCTAAAGAAGCAGTGACAGACGTTTATGTCACTTTTAAGAGGGAGTTCAGACAGCGGCACCAATCTAACGAGTCCGTCTTTGTGAGGCGAAATAAACGGGAAATTCACTCTTGGACTAAAATGTGTCGCCCAGGCTTGTCTAATTGCCACAGTTTGATGAGCGCAGAAAGGAGTTTTATCAAAAGCCAGTTGGGTGTGAAACAATTAGCTCAGTTTGCGCTCAAAGTGATGCCACAGAAATTAGACTATTTTTAATATATATATCGGGGAGCGTTCAGTCAATTAAAGAGTTACAGGAAATTATTTTGAGAGAAAATGTTCCACTTGGGAGGATTAAAGACAGAATTCTGTTCAATGCTTTAAAATTGGGTGTGCCACTTGAGTACTGTATACCCAAGAATGGAATGAAGTGGCTCTATGGGAAATTTGACTTATGCTACAGTTACAATATATAAGTATAAGTTTCAGAGCGGTGTTAAAATTATTGGAGTTAAATTTCAGGTTTTTGCTATTAGTCAGAAAAATAAGGTTCAGCATGGCCAGGTTTAATTTTGTGTGCCACTGTGGAGTTTTGGATCTTTTGAAAATACCATGTAATCAAAAGTGACAACTGACCTATGACTCCGATGTGGAAGTATGACTCCATTTTACTATCCCATAGCATCATCATGATAACACTCACTCATCCCAAACAAACCTAAAGGGACTGTACCAGATTTTTTTCATGTAATAAAAGGAATATTTGTCTTGCCCAGTACAGGCATATTGTAAAAACAGCTGTCTACTGTTTGCATCACATTATAAAACATTTTTATTGTTTGCAAACCAGAAACTAAGGCTAGCGCGCTAGTTTAGCATGCTAGTTGTTGTGGTTGTAGCATTACTGTGACGTCAAAACTCCACTCTGGTCTCTGAAAGTCATGAAAAGCACCTAGAAACATGCATAATTAGGACGCTCAGAATGCATAAGGTAAGTGAGGAATAACTTTGGACCACGGCAAAACGTTTAAAATGAACTAGTTGTGTTTTTCAGGTTTTTAGGTCAGAAAAAATCAGTTACAGCGCCTTTAGCAGTAGATCATATTAGAGCTGGGTTATATGGGAAAAGAATTAATGATCGTCATATTGATCAATCTTGATTTTCAATTTGATTCGGTCTTGAAAATAAATAAGATAAGGAAAGGTTCGCTCATTGACAAAGAGGCAGGTCCAGTTTTAGATAATTTCATATTTAGTCACTTAACACGTGCTTTTAAATGATGAGTTCTGTTTTACGTTCACATCTCTACGTTCGTTTCGCACTTTACTTTCTTTGTGACACTGAATTTAGTTTGGTTAATATTGTTCAGTTCATTCCAATTTGTAATTCTAATTTAAAATGACACGTTACACAATTCACTTGATTTATATACCACGGAAGCAGCCCCCCAAACGGGCCAGTGATGTCGGACCCCCGCCGGTAGAGAAATGTTTATTCGTTTTCACTATAGTTTAACGAACGAATGGGGCGCCGTGGTGTTTACATGGTGTGGCACAAAAAATAATTTACATCAGCGACTACAAATCTACAGATGGCATGAATTTGGAAAGAACAACAATTTACCTGGCCCCGCAGAGATGGGCGCGCAACCGACCGCAACCTGGACGCGACCCAGCTAACGGGAAAGCGGAAGTAAGAGAGAGCAGAGAAAGAGGGGGTAGGGGGTGCGCCATCTGCTGGTTAAAATGGGCGCACACCACACGGCTACACGTGCTTTTAATCTGTGCCATTTAACAAAAAATACAATACAATTTCTCCTCCAAAGTCTGAACTTTGCTCCAAATCACATGCCTTTACTGACAAAGGTTTGGCCGTTGACCTCTCAATTCAAAAACCCAACGATATCGTTAACAATTACACGTCCACGTTCTCTCGACCTTTCGATAAATTGTCCAGCTCTAGATCACATGCAGTTCGGAGCACTTTAAATCGATGAACCATTTACCTTTCCACAGTCAACAGGTGAACACAGGCGGTGACGTGTCTTGCCCGAGGACACAACACAAGAGCATGACTTGATGTGAGCGGGGATTGAACCACCAACCCGCGACTCAGCGAACTTCCTTACAGCTGAATGGAACCCGTTTAGACTCCTCTAACCAACCGCTCCACCTGAGACCAGTCCGGTAAACACAAAGACTCTAAAACGCATTTCATATGTATTCATTGTAAGAGCCAAATGTTCCTCTAGAGTTTACCCGGCCCCTGAACAAATCTCCATTAGCGCCGCTTTAGTTTCAACCCAGTGACAGCTAATTAAAGTCCATGTGTTAATTAGGAGGAGGAGGCCGTGTGCGCTCCCTGGGTGTCCGGTGCTCGAGCTGGACCGTGGACTCATTTCTCATTCACACCCCAGCTCCCGTCCCACCAGAGAGGACAACCAACACTCGGGCCAGAACAGGGCTCCAACAGGATTATAGAGTAATCTGATTATGCTCCATGGTAATGTCCAGGATTGCACTGGGAGATCTTTTAATAAAACCCCAAAGAGCTAAGTTGTACAAGTACCGTAGATGGATGGAAATACGTTTGTGTGTGTTCCGTGTTACTGTATTTGTAGTTTGTATATTTGTAGGGTCTGCCACCTGCTTGTTTCAGTGGAGATGTTACGGCCTCGTCTGAAATGTTTCACGGTATAGCATTAAACTCATCCGTCATGCGTTCGCCAATCAGACGTCTTTTGATTGCTCAAAAATACCTAAAAAAAAACATGCATTCTTACGCTGTGTTCGGACTGCGGCTACATGCAAAGCCTTCGGGGGATGTGCGTCTAGGCTAGTCCAACGCCATCCAACGTTATACTGTGAGTGGGATTGCGTCACCGCAGATCTGACCAGTCACTTGACCTGATGGTGCCAGACTGTGAAAAATTCCAAAACGTTTTAGTGGGGACAAGCAGCTGACGGACACTGCATGAGAGAAAGTTACACAGAGTAGCTTAAAAGGAGAGATATTATGCAAAATTGTCTTTTTTTTTTTTAATATCATCTTACTCAGTGTAGTATTTCAATTGATTCATGCAAGTTTGAGTAATTGTCCTGCATCTGAGACCTGAGTGCTCAGAAAATGTCTATTTTCACATACCCCCCTATACCCGCCCCATCACTTTGTACAGTAATGGACAGCCATTCATTTCAAACATTTTAACCATTTTACATTTTTCAGTGTAAAATTATAATATTAGTATAGCTTATTAATAAAGAGCTGAAATAAAGTAGAGGTAAAGACTTTTCTGTCGCCAGTTTATGCCATTTTAGCAAACTGATCGGACTATTGGTAGGAATACACAGACTGAGAATTAGCCTACGATGCTATGTTTAGGGCCACGGAGCGCTCACTGCGGAGGGAAGCAGTCTGAACGCAAGAGCTGCATTTAAGACGAATGAAATTATAACACATAACAGCTCAACAGCACGTGATCGTTCTAATTCTGTATTATCAGGGTGGCTACGTAAGCGCGTGTCCTGCATAAAGATGCGTCTGGAGGCCAGTCCCCGGGGCCCCTCGCCGCACTCCTAAAGGTGCTTTGTCCCTCGTTATGGCGACACACAGAGGAGGAGCAGGAGGTCAGTGATAACAGCTGGCTGACATTTTCAAAAGGGCTCTCCTCCGGCGGCTCCCTGTCACTCAAAATACCGCACGCGAAATATTTACATTTAAGAGCAGAACTGTGACGTGAGCCTGATTTTCAATTGTGATTTTAATTTAGCGGCTTTGTGTAATCTGTGTAAGTCTTTAATAGTAAATACGTTTCGCCACTCATCCAAGTAGCTTCTTCAGATCCGACAGGGTTCTGTATGTCACTGTCTTATATCTGTCTGATTGGAGGAGCTAACTACACTGAAACGAACACGCCATAGTAGTTTACAGTAAAGAGTATTTGTTATTAGTCCACTGAATTACCCCAAGGTGTGAACTGTCACCTGAGACATACAGTATATAATTAGTATCTTTTTATTTTCATTTTTACTTTGTGTTTATAAGTTAAAATACATCACCAGTCAAAAGTTTGGACACACCTTCTCATTCAATGTTTTTTTTTTTTTTTTGTACTTCCTACTTTCTACATTTGATATATACAGACGACATCAAATATATGAAGCATGATTTATGGAATTATGTAGCAAAGAAAAAAGTTAAATAACTCAACTAAATATATATATTTTTTATATTTTATATTCAAATCCTCAAAGTAGCCACCCTTTGCTTTGTCGACAGCGCTGCAAATCTCTCAATGAGTTTCTTGATGAATTCACATAAAGTAGTTTTCACGTCACAGCTGTGTCTTGTCAGGGTCAAGAAATACCAAAAGTGCAAACTAGTCATTTTTATTTATTTTAAACATAAAAGTTTTGAGTTATTTTGAGCTTATTTCTGTACAATTTGCATTTACATTTGTACAATGTAACTCATGGAAACATAAATGAAAAAATGTGTCCAAACTTTTGACTTGACATGTCTTTCTCTTCCATTTTGAACACTTGGGTTAGGGCTCTGATGCCCTCTTCTGGCCTTCTTGGGGAGTGAAGCACGTTGAAGTGACAGATTAGCAGCGTGGCTATTGTACACTAACATAAATGCTTTGTATAGACAACAAACAACAACAACAACAAAATCACCTGAATGAAGATTTAATTTAAAAAAAAAATCCTTTCTTTTATGTTTCTGTGTTATTTTTTGGTTCTTTTGAGTTTACAGGAGACAAAATGTTCTTCTGCCCAACAGCCGATGTTATTTTGGGGATTATAATTTAGCGTGTGCCCTTTCGCTGACACTAATGGACCGTCTTTCAGCTGCCTGCAAAGTACTCGGAAACTCAGGGTTCCCACTTGGAAATACTAACAACCTAAGATACAGAAGTACAAGTAAAAACAACTGCTTTAAATGAGCTATATATTGCAGTTTAACCATGTTGTTACAGTTTTCAGCTGTTTCACTTTGATTGACGGATATTTGAGTAATTATGCTGTCCTGCTTTTAAACTTCCACTGGATCCCTATTTCATATCGGGTGCAATTCAAAATGTTGTTGATTGTGTTAAATGTGTGCACTCTATGGGTCCTCTTTATTTTACTGCAGCCCTTTACTCCACCCAGAGCCCTGAGGTCAGCTGACCAGCTCCTGCTTTGCCCAAAGCTCAAGACCAGAGGTGACAGAGCCTTTTCTGTGGCAGCGCCCAGATTATGGAACAGTGCCCTCTGTGTTTCAGATCCTCTCAGTCTTTAACACAGTTTAAGACAGGATATCTTGCTGTTTAATTGTTCTTATACACACACACACACACACACATATATTGTGACTTTTATGTGAAGCACTTCAGTCAGCTGAAGTTGTTTTAAATGTGCTATATAAATACTTGAACTGAACTGAAAATGACCATACATGAAAATCTACTACCTGCTACTGTAAACATAAACATGGTTTTGCTTTTCTATTTTTGATAAAACCATAAGAACTGAGTCATTCCGTGTTTTTTGGGTTTTTTTTGTTTAGTTAAACTAGTCTCAACACTTTCTCTCAAAATGTTGAATATAAAAGTGGCTGTACTTGCCCCAGTACAGATATATTTTAAAAGCAGCTTTAAGATGAGACCACTGCGTAATGTCTAATTATAAAGCATTTTATTGTCCAAGAATCAGGAAGTGCGTTGTTAACTTCACTGTAACGGTAATATAATTAATATGTTTTCCATTTCACATTTTTAAACACAGGAAAAAATCTTATATAGTGCGTTTATTTTTTTATTTTTTTGTTGATTTTTAGTCCATTTACAACCACTTTGCTCCACACAGAGCATGTTTCTTTTACTGTTGCGAGTGATATTTCCAAGGCAATCATTATAACACATTATCTCTGGACTTTCAGCGACTACTTTACAATGGGCACACTTCATATTAAACCATAGCCTCTCGTCGCCAACGGCAGCAGAAGAAAAGAGTTGGATCAGTTTTGAAAAATCCTTTGAATGGATGTAAGTGATGTATAATGAGAAACAATGGACAGCATGTATTATGAATAGTACAGTGGAGTGTAGTAGTACTGAAGTACACTGGAGCCAGAGGGGGCTGCGGGTCTATTGTTGGTCCTGGTTTTGATGGTAGGCCTATAAATATTAGATGAATACTACAGGTTAGAATACACATTTCACTTAAATGTAGTAAACATAATTATATTTAAAGCAGACCTATTCTGCAAAATTGACTTTTCACAGCTTTTAACCATGTTTCAGTTGTTTCCCCTTCTCATTTACCCTCTCGACTGTATTGTTTTTGGAGTGATCCACGCATGTTTGTGCAATCTTTAATCACTTATTTTCGAGACGCCATATTGCAGATCAAACCCGTTTTCACCGCCACTGACATACGCCCACTGCGCTGTACTTTGCTCTTCAATTTCTTAGTTTTTTTAATCGATGATACGCAAAGGATTTGGCAGCGTTGCACCGTTATTTCGGTACAAATGAAAAAAAAAATCCGTTGCTCGCTACTGTGATCTGAAGCTGGCCATGGCTCTTATTTGTGATGACATTTACGGCGACGTCAGCTCCCATTGGGCACCGCAAGTTTCTAACGTGGAAGTGAGAGGACTTGTTTCTTGTTTAAGTCGTTTTAGATGAGTATTGTGATTTAAGATGTGCAAATTATAACATAATGATCCAGGTGTGTCATAGATTATAACTATATAGCAGACACAAGCACAATAGGTCTTCTTTAAGATTTTACTGAAAATTGTGCGTGTTTTTTACTTTTTTAAAAATGTTTTTATTTTGGTGAAATTTATAGCTTAAGCCTGGTCGGACATGGGCAGCGGATATGACAGTAGAAGTAATTTCATAACTGTTAATTAGCAGCCATAATGCAAACAAGGGCCGAATCTTTTGCCCCAGACTAATAAAAATACATGACAATTTCTTTCATTTGATTAATGAAAGAAATTGTCATGTATGTCATGATTAATGTTTAGATTGTCACAAAAATACCTTCCTTGTGTGTAAATTTCCCGTGCATTTTAGAAGGAGTGTTCCATGTTGATGACATAGAGGTTTTCTGTTTTACAACTCACCACTACTTCCTGTATTTTTGTGTTTTCTTTTAAACTTTTTTTCCCTAAAAACTGCCACTTAACTGATGTACAACTATGATAAATATTTACCACGGGTACTATCCGACCAAACCAAGTAAAAAGAAGAAAAATATGAAAACCATTCATGTGCACTTTCTTATCAAACCAGAGTCTCTTGTCACCAATGGCAACAGAAAAAAGCCCTTTCTCAAAAAAAGAATTAGAACGGATGTGAGCGGAGTATAATGAGAAAGAATGGACAGCGTATATTATGAATAGTACAGTGGAGCCAGAGGGGGCTGTGGTTCTATTGTTGGTACTGGTTTTGATGGTATAAATATTTGATGCGTATACTACAGTTGATCAGTGATCAGAAGAATACAAAATGGTGGCTGATTCCTTTTACAATATGGATCTAGAGCGCATCTCAATGTTTTATGCAGATGTAATTAGTGTCCTGGTTAGCACACAAAACTCCATTTAAGTTCATGAATAATGTCTTGTAGTCTTGCTTCATAGTGCAGCACAGTGTAGTTTATAAAAGCACAATTTACAACTTTACAATGAAAATCTGTCCATGCGTATATCCATCTGAGGGTAAACAGCTTTAATCAACAGTATTAGAACGTGTATATTCCCCAAGTTAGAATCACCTTAAAGAACCCGCATCCAAGTTTTTTCCGTGCGTTTGAGAACAATTTCTTGCCCTGGTACAGATATATTGCATAAGCAGCTCTTGAGGTCAAAATAAGTTTGCTGCATGCTATTTGTTGTTAGCTTCTGCCCATAGCGGGCTTAGCTCATCATTTCTGGCTAGGCACAACTTGGTGACCCAATTGGCATAATCATTTGCATTAGGGTAACAATCTCCAAATGTAGGTCACACACGTGGATAAATATAAAGACATAACCACCAAAAGTACGGAGCTCAACAGTCCAGCCCACGTCTCGGTAATTAGCTACGTATGTGCTAACTAATGAGCATAGACACATAATTTATAATATATTACCATACAATGTACAAAGAAGTGGACTAAGGGAGTGGGGCAACAGTTTCTCAATATAAAGTGAATTGGAGCCAGAGTTGAAGGAGCCGGAAGGTCGCCCACGCTCCCTTCTTATCTGGAACGCGGCGGCTAGCAGGTTAGCTATGTCCATTTACATATACAGTCTTTTACAGCAAATTACTGGCATATTATTGGCTAAACCGCTCTGCTGTGTTTTGAAACTCTTAAAGGTCATTAAACTTGCCTATCTTCATGGAGACAAACACCAACAGCCCAAGTCAAAGGTCAGAACTGCGAAGAGGCAAGCTAGGTTGCGGTAAGAGAACACGTTTTTCAAGGTAGGAAATAGATGCTAGATAGGTATATATTAATGCCATACTGTGGACAGTTCCAGGCAAAGCAATAACATTTTCACAGAGACAAGCACGTGATGGACCCTCTATTATTTTTTCAAGTCTACGGAGAAAATGGATGTGGGAAGAATTGTAGATGGGCACAACTGTTGAGCATATGGATTGCTTTCTTTTATATTCAACGTGCAATTAAAATAAAAAAAAAAAAAATCTATTTAAAAAAAGATAAATCAACCATCAAGTCTTTGAAATATCCGTATGTCTTTTTTTTTTTCTTCATTTTTTGACATGTTACGTGCGGATTCCCATTAGTACCCATCAGATTTGAAGGGCAGCGATCAAAGGCCATACGTTATAACCGCTGTCTCATTCTCTGTCCCGGTTTAAGAGCGTCTATGTCCTCTGGGGGTCAGACTATACGAGGGACACTGCTCCACATGTTCCTACCCTCAGTGACTTTTTTTTTTTTTTTTTTGGAGAACAGAGAGGGGTGTAATGACGGTATACGACATAAGAAGCCATGTGTCCTCTGTTGTGACTTTGACTACCTCACGTGTTTGCTACTGTTGAAACAATATATGACCCCAACATCAATCATTGTTTCAAAGTGATTCTTCTAGATTTTAAATGAGAAAAAATTATATTGGTAGGTGTTGATGACTTACGGAATAGTCGCTGAATTGCCAGGAAGGTTCCATGATGTGGCATTAAACTTTTAAAGGGCCCGTATTACTGATTTTCTGGTTTATGTTATAATGTTGTTCCCTCATCAAAAACATACCTGGAGTTGTGTTTTGTTTCATTCACACATGTTTAACACACAAATCCTGCGTATTTAGACTTGAGTTCTTTCTCTCAAACAGAAAACGGTCTGTTCCAACTCGTGATGTCATGCGGTAATACAGGAAGTGCTCCAGTGTGTTTTTAAACTCCATACACCTTCACTAGAATCATTTGGATAATTTCAGCCCTGGAATTGCCAGTCTCTACTGAATTAAAGGTAAAAGGTAGCTCTTAACTTGAAAACTACTGCTTCGTGACATCACAAGGTGCAACAGAGCATTTTGAGCTTTGGAGATGTAGACAAACCAATAACGGGTTACTCTAACAATGTGTCAGTGAAACAAAACACAACTCCAGGTATGTTTTCGAGAAAATAACAACATTATAACATTATTTAAATATGCCATGCACGTTTAATGCCATACTGTAGAACATTTCAGGCAAAGCTAGAAATAACAAAAGTGGCGCTAGTTAGACTAGACTAGTCAGCAAAGTAATAGTAATAATAACATACGTAGTACTAGTGGTAGAAGCATGGACTAAATTGACTTGTGTATGTACTTATTTGTTTTGATTTTTGTTAGTATTTTTCTGTATTTGACACCGGGCGCCATGAAAAGGAGATTCTGAGTGGTCTCATTGGGCTCTCCCTGTATAAATATAAATAAATCATGCTGGTCTCCATGGAAACAAACGTTTGATGCCATACTGTTGAACATTTCACAGCATTAGTAGTAGTACTAGTAGCAGAAGCAGCAGAAGTAGTAGTGGTGATAGTAATGGTAGTATTTGACTTGGTAATCATTTAATATTTAGCAGAAGTGAGAATGCACTTAGCTGCAGCAATTGTAGCAGGTAGTAGTTCTAGTAATGGTGGTTATAGTAGTACTGGAAGGAGTTGTTGCACTATAGCTCTTGGAGGCAGCAGTAGCAGAAGTAGTAGTAGTGAAAGTAGTAGCTTTTCAACGCTCTTTTTGTTTCCATCTACTTCCCCCCATCCTGTCACTACGCCATCTATAATGTACAGCTCATGCTTTTATCCAGAACTCTCCATTGTGGTCTATCTGTTGCCCGTAAACAATAGCCTCTCAGAGCATGAAGTGGCTATAAGTGATTCCTTTTGCAGGTTATCGCCATGCCCTGATCTCCGTGCGCCGCTATTGTCTCAAAAATACACTCTTTTCATCTCAACAGTCTGGCCACTTAGAGCGGCACTTTCCCAGCCGCGCAGTGGGCCGATAACAAAGATGGCTGCCTGCTGGAGTCAATAAAGAGGCCCAGAATAGCACTATGGGATCGCTCTGAGA
Organism: Periophthalmodon schlosseri; assembly: GCA_000787095.1. Classification (NCBI taxonomy): domain Eukaryota; kingdom Metazoa; phylum Chordata; class Actinopteri; order Gobiiformes; family Gobiidae; genus Periophthalmodon; species Periophthalmodon schlosseri. The sequence goes on along the minus strand of KN470529.1, from coordinate 13,976 downwards.
GGTAAACAACACAAAAACGTAAGGGGTAGTGTTATGGAGTTTTGGAGTTTTCTCAGCAGAAGTTGGACCGTTGTGTAGCGATGATTGTGAATTGAGTTACAGATTGGTCGTGTCACAGTGAATTTGAGAACTGTGGTCGCAGAAGCTATTTCTAGGTATAGGCCCTTCCAGGAGTGACACATTTAGAATTGTTGCACAGCACAGACTGTGTAAAGAAGCGGACTAAGGGAGTGTGATGTCACCCATAGCGTTCGGCCCCAGTCAAACGAAGCTCATCGAGGCTGGCGTTTATAGCAGCAAATTTGGAGCCGAGTTGCATATCTGGAATTCCGCGAGTATCATAGCAACCAAAGAGCCAATCCAGATCGAGGCTGATGAAGGTCACGCCACTTCCCGCCCGCATCGCTGGTTTAGCAGGGAGCGGGTGCTTAGCAACGCTGTCAGTCAAACCTGTTGCTAACGCCAGCGGAATGACCTCGGGGAAAGAAGACGACTGATTCATCTGTTATAAATGTTCATATCTTGATTTACTGACACAATAGCACAATAAAAATACCAGGATCATGTAGAGCGGGTTAATACGAACATTTTAAGACCAAAACGACCAGTCTGACAGCAGCAGTTACAGAGAGAGGGGCGAGAATGTTTCAGTGTAAAGTGAATTGAAGCCAGAGTCGATTGAGCCGCAAACGTGCCCAGGATCACTTTCTATTTGGAATGCGGTGGCAGGCAAGTTAACTACGTCCATTTATATATACAGTCTATGTTGCACACACAGCCTGGCACTGATATCAAAGAGAGGGTATTACACTTCTATGGGGTATTTATTTCACCATGTTACTTTTTATTGTTTTGAAAATATTATATTTGCAGAAATCAATGTATTAAAATGTGTAATTAGTTTCAGTTTTGTTTTTGATGCTCTGAGTTCCCCCACCCCTTGCTTCCCGGGCTAAGTGCTATCACAACACAATCAGCTAATGGAACTACTGCATATTGCATCACATAAATACCCCCTCATTACTGTTCTTTCCTGTTCACTTTAATAATACATGAATTTTGACATTTATAAACAGCACTGACAAATACTTTCTTTGTTACTAACTTCTTGCTCCAGTCGCAGTGAGGATTTGTTTTAAGGGTTTGCGGTGCTTGATGAAATAAAACTAAAATGTCCAACTGTTTTCCAACATAACATTCAATTTAAGAAATGTTTATTACATGGTCGTTAAGCTCCAGTCTAGTTGATAAACCTATGTACCATCAGTCTTGGGACACAATGAGTACACCGTGTGCATATTTTGCGCTACTCCAACGTGAAAGCGTGATGCATTTTCGTATTTCGTTGCCTCGCTCTCCCCCAGCAATTATTGCCCCGCAGAGTCCAACAATAAAATACTGAGATCTAACCATCAAAACCATGAGAAAACAGCCGCCCGTTCTCGGTGATATATGACATCACTGCCAACAGACGATAGTTATAATTAAGACGTAATCCTAATTAATAAAATACTGAGATCTAACCATCAAAACCATGAGAAAACAGCGGTGATATATGACATCACTGCCAACAGACGATAGGATTACGTCTTAATTATAACTAATTTATCTATTTAACCACTAGTTTCTTCACCATAAATAAATGATGTAAATATCTGACCATACGTTTGATTATTATTATTATTATTATTATTATTATAGCAATAACTAGCTAACGGTAGCTTGTGTTAAATGGAGCCACGGGCAAATAGTTTTAGTTTGTTCTGTAAGCACTAAACTTCACAATGTAGCTCATTCATCATAAAACGTGAGGATTAATAAACTGTATAAAGAAGCGGACTAGGTGAGTGTGATGTCACCAATAGAGTCCGGCTCCAGTCGAATGAAGTTGATCGAGGATAGCAGTTATAGGGGTGAATTTGGAGCCGAGTTCTATATTAGGAATTCCGACCACGCAGCCATAGAGCCAATCCGGAGCGAGGCTGTTGAAGATAACGCCCCTTCCCATACAGTCTAGATTAACAGATGTTTGATGTAAAAATACGTAATCTGATAAACGCATATATGATTAGAATTGGGCTCCAGTTGGTCATTTAAAACGTTTACTATCCTCTACGTGAACTGTCTGATGCCAAACCCCTGGTTCTTTGTGTCCCTTTTGTGACTGACTACCCGATAGAAATCACTAAATAGTTTTAGTTTATTTGCAGTTTCTCAACCAATCACATCCCATTCCTTTCAATGTACGTGGCTATGGAGCTAAAGGAATGTAGAGATTTTGATGACAGATGCATTAAGAACTGGGGGATTGTTTCCAAAAGTTTTCCACAGAAGAAGGACTGCTCTGGGTGAGCCCCATTCAAACTTATAATCACCCTCTTGCTCATGCCTACAAATCCCACTTTTTTTTCTTTCTTATTAAGTCTCCCAATAATTCATTTTTATTGATTTGGTTATATTTAATTTAGCAGTACAGTATGACGTTATTCCTGAATGGATTTTTAAAGTGTATAGCTGTGTATTGAACAGGATTGACTGTGAGACTGGTTACCCCCTGCCAAGTCAATCTTCAATAAATAAAGGATACATTTGTGGAAATGTGGAAATTCTATGAAATAATAATGCAAATTAGGCCTGTCTGCCTGATTACTCACTGACAAACGCTCTCTGGATGCACACTGCGATCTGCATTGGCCCAAAGCGCTTTACAGAGCATTATTCATTCACTTCACACTCGGTGGTGGTAAGCTGTTATTGTAACCACAGCTGCCCTGGGCCAGACTGACGGACGCGAGGCTGCCAATGTCTGACCACCACAAACACGAACGAACCACATTCATAATAGTATAGAGTCTGTGGTATGGAAAAGTCAGCTGGTTTGGACACCTGACTGTCAACTATGAATAGCAGATCTCTACACTGGTAAAACTGGCTGGCATCATCATGGGTGTGTTTAAGCTGGATCACAGACCATTTTTGAACAATCAGCTGTGAGACAGGCCCTGAAGATCATCAGAGATCCCTCTCATGCGCTCAACACACAGCATGAGCTCCTGCAGTCTGGGAGGAGATACAGGGTTCCTTTATGTAAAAATAACAGGTATAAAAACTTGTTTGTGCCCCAGTCCATAAAACTGATTAACAACATGGACTGATGTGCAGATGTGTGAAGCCAAAGTGATTGTATATTGCCCAGTTCTTTTTGTTTTTTTTGTTATGTCATGTCAATATGTTAATGCTACTGACCCCTGCTCCACGTCAAATTTCTCCATGAGGAGACGGAATTAAATGAAACCTGAAACCTGAGTGTCATGTAGCCTGTCTTGTCACCAAACATAAGTAATGATAAGTGCTTTGCTTGATCTTCCCCTGTGCATTGCTACAGATTACAGATTGTGCGCTGTGAGCTGCTCTATTCTATTGGATTTTAGCTCAAATGTTCACGTTAAAACAAAAAAACTTACCTTGTTAAAGTAGTTCTCTTTTTAGCTTAATACTTTCTCGTGTTAACAAAAGTGCTTATAACACAGTGAAGATCGTTATATTAAAGATTTTACTAAAAAAAAAAAAACCCAAAAAACACTTTTTTCCCCAATTTGCAATTCTTTAGGTTTCAAATTTTACTTCCTCTTTTGGAATTGTGACATCACACTACAAAAGTCCTGGACTGTTACCTAGCAACCATGTGGCACACTGGGCCAAAATGCCTCTAATGTACACAGAAATTATGATTTGACAAATACACCTGTATTTTATTGAAATTATGTTTAAAACATCAGAGAAAGTGTTTCTTGTGTAAATTGTGGCAAACTTTTGGACAAAATTGTCCCTAGTCTGATGTCATCAGTGTGTTTAGAACACTCTACATCGTGTCATTTTCAACATATTTTTAAATAAATCTTCACAAATTGCCTCTTGACTGGTGTAAAACTATCATTTATAATTACAACACATAGTATACCTCTAAAAGTCAAAATTAGAGAATCATCAAATCCTGTCATATGCACTTTAATTTACATTTGGCAGTTCTGCGTTTCTGTAGAAACACATGAAAGTGCCATCAAATGTTCAGTTTGTTCTGTGCTCCTTTTGCCGGCTTCCTCTTTTCTGAGTTGGAGCTGGTTCAATAGGAGGCAGCAGAGGACGTGAGACTGCAGAGGACTTGGTGGGTGCGGTTTCTTCAAAAGCACCTGGTAACGAGTGCTTTTGTTTTCTAGGAGCAGGCGCAATCAGAGGCAGGAGTGGAACCCCAGATGTCTTGGCAGGCCTCTGTTTTGTCTGTGACTGAGGACAGAACTGGTTGTGGTTTTGCGCCTACAGATCTTTGGTTTCTCTCAAAGCAGCAGTCAGCAAATGGTTGCCTGTTAATGACCAGTCTGTTCCAGTCGAAGTCACTGAGCTGGAATGAATGAGACAGACTCTGGCGTCCATGCTGGTGGAAGACACCAGTGTCTTGTGCGCTACGAAAAGAAAAGTGTTTTTTGGACTCTCAGCACTGAAGTGTGTTTGATCACATGTCCAGCTGCTCTCAAACTGACCATCATTTGGATTTGTTTAGAACTATGGCTTCCGTAAAATGTGACATCAGATGATGGCCTTAATGCTTGTGGCAACAAACATCATGTGCACGTGGTGGTCCAGTGCCCTTCATGTCATGCTCTTCATGTCCAACTGCTGAGAGACACAACTAGGACTGAAGAAGACTCTCCTCCGGTTTGAGAGATTAAGGGAACCATCAATCGAGATCTTTCAAAGAGATATCATACTAGCAGGAAAAGAGCTCCTACACAGCAAATTTGTGTTAATAAGTGTTAATTTTATGGTGTAACTTGTATTTTACACCACCTACATTTAATATAGCACTTAATGGGTAACACTAGTAAAGTAAGTCTGGATTTTGATTGTTGAATGTAATCGTGCTGTATGAGTGTGAAACAGACCACGCCTTTCATTTCCGTTAAGGGCGTATCTCGTGCGTGGCGCCTGCACCGGCTCTTTTCTGCAGTCGCCATTTTCTTCGGTAACAACTGATTCATTTAATCAAACTTTTTGTTTTAGTAAGTATGATTATAAATATTGCATGTCAAAGTTAGGCCTATTTATTCAGCACAAAAACACAAAAGTTATGTTAATTCTGCCACCAAAAACTCCATGTGCGCTAATATGTCTCATTAAATGGATCACGTTTCTAGTTTAAACCCCAGCGTCTTCTAAGTATTTTATCTTTTTTTTAAATTTTCATTTAGTTGAAATGCTGGTTCTTGTAAAGTGTAAGGGACTGAGCAAGTGGGTCAAGATACCAAAGACAGAAGATATCTACTGTTAGAGACTTTATACAAGAAGGTAATGTGACTGCTAATAAGTAAAAGTACAATGGGTTATTCATTTTAGTGCCGAACCATTATCTTGATAGTTCAGTTCTGTTATTTTGTCAACCTGTTACGGGCAAATCTTAATGAAAAAAAAAATGTTGTTCAGGGATTGTTTAAATTGATGACATTAATGACAACACCATTTATCTATTTGTCAACTTACGAAATTCAACTTGCCAGACTCTACATCCTTGATCATAAAAGAAACTACACGAGAATAAGTGAATCCAGACATAGTTGATGAACTCCTCAAGTCAATTCAGATGTCATTCGAAGCCCTAATTGAAGAATGCGGTGGTAAGGAATGTAGCAATTAGAAAATATGCCATTTAAATATAAAAAGTTTTCTGGTCCCCATCACGGGCTTCTGCATCAACATCGATGCTCAACAATAATCCTGGATCGCAAAAGACAGCTGGAATGACTCCTTGACAGCACAATTTTAAGAGATGCAAGTTCTTTTCATGTTAGCAGTCCCTAGTATGTTTAGCATTGTGTGGGAATATGTTATTTTACACTGTCAAGGCAGCCCTGCAGTCAAAGCCTGGTGGTGGTCAAATATTCAAAGAATACCAACGGAAATGTCTGTCCGATGGTTCAAGGATAAAAATGGTGAACACCTGTGGCAGACATGAGCCTCATTTCCACTGGTTCGCTTTGGAGCGGATCGGTACAGGCCGAAAGTGCCTCCACTGCCTAAAGTGAACCGTACCGCCCCGTCTGAGGGGTCTGAAGCGGAGCCTGGAGGGTACAAGAAGAAACAAGATGGCTGGGCAATAGAGAATGCAGACTCAAGACTGCAAAAAAGCAGATATAAACAGAACATAATAATATCTCACCAAACGCTGACTTGATCTTGTGATAAACCGCTGTATTTCCAGTGAGGGCCACTTTATATGTTGACCCGATATGCTTCGCAAAACAAAGCACAAACGCAACAGCTGTTTCCTGTTTATCGATGCGCGGCACTCATGTATAAAGATTGAAAATGTTGTATTTCCAGTGCATAATGCATCTAACATGAGCCAAACCCACTGCATTACATAAAGAGAGGTTAACACGAGGCGTAGAGGCGCAGAGAAGTCAAATAAATGCAGAACAAGCTGACCATAAACCAGAAGTAGTGTAGCGCTTATGCTAGCTTTAGCCACATCTCACAGCACCACAGACTAAACGTCTTTTTGCAAATAGCTGAAATTGTCCTTATGATTAAGAGTATAATTAAAAACATCGATTTTATTAATTCATTTATTAATTCATTTGTAATGTTTGGGTCACGTCAGTGTCTTACGTAGCAGAGCCCCTGGACCCGGAGCCGTGCCCCGAGCAAAACATTCAACATTTTTGGTTAAATACGTTTTATATTGGCTATATTAGAGTTTATATGGTGAAGTATGTCATGTTAATAATGTCTTGATGACATTGCAGTGTGATTCATGCCTCTCATCTTTATATAGGATGAGTGAGAGGTGGGGTGGTCACCCTTGAGCAGCTGTGGCTTATCACCGCCCAGTGAATGAACAATGCACAAACTTGACTTAGACTTTACTGGGATGGACAGTTCTATATAAGTTTACTGCACTATTTTTCTTACTGTAGGATCCCTCCAGTAAATGTCCAGTATAACTTCTGAGCGACTCTAAAATATCATCAGTGCTCAGAGAAGTGCACTTACTCCTGAACATGCTGACCACAGCTCTTTCTCAAGAACAATATGAAATATATAATACACATGTAGCTGTTCTTTACTTTGTTCGGAAGGATGCTCATTTTTTATGCAGTTAAAATTTGGTATTTTATTCCCAAAATATAATATATTTTATATTCAAAGTCTCTATATTACCCAAAATTGACTCTTAAGACATGTTATAATGTTGTTACCGCCTCAAAAACATACCTGGAGTTGTGTTTTGTTTCAGTCAAACATTTCTGAGTAACTCTTGTTCTTTCTATCTTTGTATGACATGAATTCTGAGTAACTCTTGTTCTGTTCTATCTTGTGATGTCATGAAGCTGTAGTTTTCAAGTTGAAAGCTACATTTTACCTTTAGTTCAGTTCAGCAATTCCAGGGCTGAAATCATCCAAATGATTCTAGTGAAGGTGTATGGAGTTTAAAAACACAGTGGGGCACTTCCTGTATTACCACATGACATCACAAGGTGGAACAGGGAGTTTCCTGTTTGAGAGAAGAACTCAGCCTCATTATGCAGGGTTTGTGTGTTAAACATGTGTGAATGAAACAAAACACAACTCTAGGTGTGTTTTTGATGAGGAAACAACATTATAACATACATCAGAAAACAGCCTAATGGTTTGATGTTTTATAAGAGTTACACAAATGTGCCTGGGTGCAACTTGGCATTATCCAGTCTCTTTTGTGGGAGATTTTTGTTTACTGCAATTTTGTACTTAATAGTGTCACTGTTGTTCATGTTTGTTGCGACTAAGACCTAAAAAAAAAAAGTGATATATCATTTGTAATTATAGCCTACTGGGAATATACTGATAATCGCAGTATTGCTATATCGTGGTATCTTGAGGTACCCGGTGTTTCCCAGCCACAGATCTGACAATGAGTAATAAAATGTAACCTAAACACACTGTGCGCCAGGCTGTAATAACAGATACCCACAATTCTATAACCACCAGGCTACTAGTCAGTTACTTACTTACTAGTCAAATCTGTGGATAGGTGACCCAGCTCACAAAAGTAATGGAATAAATGCAAAAGAGTTATGTTTAATGCAACAGAATGGAACATACCAGGCAAAGCGATAACATTTATGCAGAGACAAGCAGGTGGCGGACCCAACCAAAACCATTGTATAGTGCACATTAAAGGTCCTATATTACCTAAAATTGACTATTGTGAACTTTTAGCCATGTTACAATGTTGTTACCTCCTCTAAAACACACATGGAGTTGTGTTTTGTTTCATTCACACATGTTTGAGCCATCCTGGTTTATTGGTTTGTCTAAATCCCCGATCTCAAAATGCTCTGTTCCACCTTGTGATGTCATGAAGCGGTAGTTTTCAAGTTAAAAGCTACTTTTTACATTTAATTAAGTAGAGATTGGCAATTCCAGGACAGAAATTATCCAAATGTTTCTAGTGAATGTGTATGGAGTTTAAAAACACAGCGGAGCACTTCCTGTATTACCACATGACATCACAAGGTGGAACAGGGAGAAGTTTGAGAGAAGAACTCAGCCTAAATATGCAGCGTTTCTGTGTTAAACATGTGTGAATGAAACAAAACTAAAGTCCAGGTATGTTTTTGATGAAGGAACAACATTATAACATAGATCAGAAAATAGCGTAAAAGCCACAGCCGTATTTTAAAAGATACAATATATCGACTACTTCCATGACTACCCAGGCCAAGTTTTACAGACTCAAAATTCAAAACATCCAGACAAATGCGTAAGATGGAACATTTAAACCGAGCTTGCGACTGGTCTCATCATTTCCTTCAAAGATTCCTGAAAATGCTTCGTCTTTACTCCTCACTGACGGATGCGTTCGGTGGCAGTTTCAGATCACAACAAAGGCTCGCGTAAAGTGTGTTTGCGTTGTACGTGTTGGAGCCCCCCCGCCTGGCGCTGACTAACAAAGCACTCGTCTGAATGGGCTGACAGCTCGTGAAAATTTCATCAGCATGAGAAATGTCTGTTTTCCCCTCAACTTTGTGTTTACTGCTATCAATAATTCGTGCACAACAAACAGCAGATGTCTCCCCCATAACAAAGGCTGCGCGCGGACCGTTCACTCACAGACGCGGGCTTCATACGAGCGCGTTCGGACCAGATGTTGCTAGCTGCTTGAAGCAAATGAGGACGGGCTATGACCACAAGCTAATTATGTGTTTGTAAAAAGTATCACCGTGGAAACCGATGGAGGACGCAGCGATGTATTCTAATGTAAGAGGAGTGACAGTACTTGCTCTGTATATAATGACCTCAATTAGCTTAATTCATAATGAACAATGAGTTTATTAAGATGGATTTAGACTTACTTAATTAAGGGTTTGGAGGGTTAGGGTATTTGTAAAGCCACAGTATGAAACGATTTAGCTGTGAATAAACTAAAACAAAAGCTTTTTTTTTTTTTTCCAATTAGAAATACATGTGTTCTTCTGTGAGCATCTCCACAAATCATTAAATGCATATATACTTAGCCATTTGGAGTCAAATTAGAGAATCCTAGACCTACAGAGTTTATTAATATTCTAGGGTTTAGGGCTGGTCAGTGGGCTATTTGTTTCTTCGCAGATTTGTTCTACTCCTACACCTCATTTATGCAGCTGAGCCTTCAGTATTATTGTTATCTATGTAATTATTACTATGCATCTAGAAACCATATGAGTGACATGACAGCTCCACAGATGTGTAAAGCTCTTACTACACAACATGTGCATTCATGAAGTGATACTAACAGCAACAGGTGCACTGGTCAGACAGGTGCACTGGTCAGACAGGTGCACTGGTCAGACAGGTGCACGTATAATACAGCCCGATGTGTCACAGATGTCACCTTTAAACACAGCCCTGCGTTAGAACTGTGCTCTCACATTCACCCCTCACAGGTGCAAATCAAAACCACGTCTTTCCTGAATAAACATCCTGTATTTCCCTGAAGCGGAGTAGGTCCAGAACAGCCACATTTTCCTCCACACGTGTAATAATCTCGTTATTCCTTTAAAGCTGTTGCTTCATAAACACCAAGGTCATGATGATTTCTGATTTTATTGGACAAGCACTGATTGCCCTAACCACATACCACTGGTTCTTAATTACAAAAACATTATACACGATGGCCCATTTATTTATTATAATATAATATTATAATGTTGGTTCTCAAGATGGTTATCCAATCAAAAAGTAGTTTCAACAAGCTTTCTGATCTGAAACGTCACTACCTAAACCCCAGCACCTGCAGCCAATCATTAAGCAGAGCTAGTGAAGCCTCTGCAGCTCAGCGAATTAAGTTTATAGAACTCACAGCTACTTCCTGTATTTGTACCTTATCTTATCAAACCAAGTAATATTTAGAAAACATGAAAACTTGTCATAATTACCGTATTTTCCGGAGTATAAGTCGCACTGGAGTATAAGTCGCACCAGCCAAAAAATGCATAATAATGAAGAAAAAAACATATATTTCACATATAAATCGCATCTGAGTATAAGTCGCACCCCCGGCCAAACTATGAAAAAAAGTGCGGCTTACAGTCCGGAAAATACGGTATTCTACTCAATCAAAATCAGAGCCTTCAAAAGCTGCAAAATGACAAATGCGGTGCTTAGTGAAGTTGATGCCCTCTACAAACAACATATTTTCCCATAAAAGAAAAGCATCAACAGGGACCTTCTTGCAGTGACATTTCTAACCAGTACACAGCCAATGTAGACTCTTCAACCATATGTCCTCTACTGCACAAGAAGCTAAAACCTGCTTTCTTTTTTTTTTTTACCTCAATACAACATGCGCTACACGCCGTCCACATCTTAATCTAGTCTGTTTTCAGTGGGTTAGTATTGCGAGTGGGAGGGCCCTGACCCCCGAACTCCGACCTCCGCTCTCCGCGCAGAAAACACATAACGCCCCACGTGTCCTTCCGCCTCTCGCCGCGTTCGTAGTGAAATAGACCCTACGCACTGGCAAAGGTGGAGGATCAGGGCTGCACCGCTGCGTTCACTGACAGACTAATAAATCTGGAGCAGGGGTCAGGCTCTCTGCAGCGGGACACGGGGCCAGCGGAGAACGGGAAAATGAGGGTTACCGAGCGGGGGAATAAAGAGGCGTTTGAGAGGGAAAGACAAAGAAGTCTCATGAAAAAATACAAAATGGATTTAAACATCGGGTGTTTGATTTTCAACCAAAAGGTAACAGCACCTAAGTCAATTCTTTACGGTCAGATTGTGTTAAAACAAAGCTAAAGTCTAACTTCAGTAACAGAGCTTCAGACAGATCAATGCCTACAGTTAGCACCACACCTCCAGAGAATGTTGATGACATCAGCTGCAAAGGGTGCGGAACGTCAAAAAATGTCCCTTGCCATGGAAATCCGCTCCGTTTGAGGCACTAGTGCAAAACTCTCATAGAGAAAACGAAGTTAAAAAGTAAAAAAAAAAAAGCTCAGTGAAACCACTTGATACTACAGGTAAATACATCTATCACTCTATACCGTCAGAAAACATTTGAATGAACGCTAAGTTTAGTATTTAGCATCTTAAAATCACCACTGCTTTAACATTAACTGAAAATTTTATGAGGTAAGATGTCACAATTCCAAGCTCTACTGCTGGGTTTCAGATCACATCACAACATTATATCGGCCAATAATAAACAGCTAAAATGAATATTGTTAAAAGGCAGATTTTTGTTTTAATGTAGAGCGTTCTAGGGTAAAGTCAGTAATAGAAATGCTCAGGTTCAACATCTGGGAATTTACCTTTTGGTTATTTCAACAGATTTTACAATGTAATTAATGGGAGAAAACTGGCTCTTGCCCCCCATCTGCGAGTATGACACATTCTAGAATCTGAAAACCACTAATACAGTATAGTACGTAATACACAGGAGCAAGACTGAAGGCCTAATTTGCGGGCGTGTTGATGTATTATTGTAAAAGAGAGTAGCTTAGGTTACAAAGCAAATGCAAAAGACAGAACATGACTGTGTTTAGAATTGATAATTTTGTATATATGATTGTCAGTGACCTTTTGCTGCATTTATCTGTCATGAATTGAATGAATCTTCATGTATGTATGTATGTATGTGTATGTATGTATATGTGTTTGTATACGTATGTATGTATATATATGTGTACGTGTATGTATGTATGTATATGTATATATGTGTATATGTGTTAATATGTATATACATGTATATATGTGTATAATATGTGTATATGTGATATATATTTATATTCTTTTTCAATCGAATAGGAAGCCCAAACAAAGCGTTTAAGTTATGT
>KN470525.1:75725-86752 GCA_000787095.1 Periophthalmodon schlosseri | reverse complement strand
AAGAAAGGAAAAATAAAAATAAAAACGACTTTGGGATTAACAGTGTCCTTCCTGCTTCGGAGACAGCGTAACAAAATTGTACATCTCGATGATTATAGAGAAATATTGAAACTTGAATATGAGCACGGTAGCAGTACAAGTGTCCAACCTACTACTGAAACTGAGCCAAAAGCATTTCCAGACTTTTGACAAACCCATCAGGTATGAAGAGCTGTTTCAGAGAGTTTAATCAGAAATCACGATGGGATCTTAACAGTGTCCTTCCTGCTTCGGAGACAGCATAACAAAATTCTAAATCTCTCGATGATTATAGAGAAATACTGAAACTTAAATATGAGTACAGTAGCATTACGAGTGTCCAAATTAATAACCTACTACTGAAACTGAGCCAAAAGCATTTCCAGACAAACTTTTGACAAACCCATCAGGTAAGAACATCTGTTTCAGAGAGTTTCATCAGAAATCACGATGGGATCTTAACAGTGTCCTTCCTGTTTCGGAGAGAGAGTACCAAAATTTGAAATCTCTTGACGATTATGGAGAAACATTGAAACTTAAATATGAGCATGGTAGCAGTACAAGTGTCCAAATTAATAACCTACTACTGAAACTGAGCCAAAAGCATTTCCAGAGTCCTTTCCAGTGTCCTTCCTGCTTCGGAGACAGCGTAACAAAATTCTAAATCTCTTGACGATTATGGAGAAATAACTTAAACTTAAAGATGAGTACGGTAGAAGTGCAAGTGCCCAACCTACTACTGAAACTGAGCCAAAAGCATTTCCAGACTTTTGACAAACCCATCGGGTAGGAACAGCTGTTTCAGAGAGTTTTATCAGGAATCACAACGGGATCTTAACAGTGCCCTTCCTGCTTCGGAGACAGCGTAACAAAATTTGAAATCTCTTAACAATTATAGAGAAATACTGAAACTTAAATATGAGTATGGTAGCATTATGAGTGTCCTGAAACTGAGCCAAAAGCCAAAAGCATTTACAGATTTGGTAGATAAACTAGTTAAACCTAAAACACGTGCTCTTCTGACAAAACCATCTGGTATGAACAGCTGTTTCAGAGAGTTTTATCAGGAACTCTAAACAGAGCAAAGTACAATCGGACCTAAACCTTTTTTTTTTTTTACCAAGTTTGAGTGATGTTGCCAGGGATTACATAACCTCTCGTTTTACCCTGCAGGAAGCGGTCGCAGCCTCTGGGCCCGATGGCTTCAACTCAGAATTCTATGAGAGATTCTGTGATGTCCTTGCTCCACTTCTGCTTAGGACGATATGCAACTCTAAAAGTTAAAAAAAAAGTTACCAAGAACTCTATATGAAGCCAACATCTTTCTCATCTTAAAAAGGGCAGAGATGACTGATCCTGGCAACTTCAGGCCAATTCCGCTTCAGAATTTTGATCGGAAAAAAGCAATAACTAAAATCTTGGCTGGCAGATTGAATAAGCATCTGATTTCTACCGTTTCTACCGTCCACCACCGTCAGGCGCCTTGTTAAAGGTCCTACGTGACGCAAAAAGGACTCTCGTGAGGTTTAAGCCGTGTTATAACGCTGGAGTTGTGTTTTGTTTCATTCACACATGTTTGAGTAACACTTTATTATCAGTCTGTCTACATCTCCAAAGCTCAAAATGCTCTGTTCCACCTTGTGATGTCATGAAGCGGTAGTTTTCAAAATAACAGCTACTACTACTTCCGCTCTGGAATTGCGAATCTCTACCGAACAAAAAGGTAAACTTGAGGTAGCTGTTAACTTGAAAACTACCACTTCATGACATCACAAGGCGGAACAGAGCGTTTTGAGCTTTGGAGATGTACAGGCTGATAATAAAGTGTTACTCAAACATGCGCGAGTGAAACAAAACACAACTCCAGGTCTGTTTTTGAGGAGGTAACAGCGTTAGAACACGACTAAAAGCTCACGAGAGTCAGTTCTGCGTAATACAGGACCTTTAACAAAGCGTGGAGTGATATTCTTGACGTGTTCACACTGGCGCCCGCTCTTCAGACTGGCACACTGTAAGACTCCATGCCCGCTCTGGGTCACTTAGCTGCAGATGCTAATGACATACGCCCAAGGGAGGAAAGAAAGGAGAGATTTTTTTCCTTTTTTTTTTTTTTTTTACATAGAGTTCATCAGAAATGCCCGAGAGGAGTCTACCTTTGTAACATATGACTTTTATGGGGGTATTAGCCTCGGCGGTACAGGGCCGGTGGCGCGTCAGCTAACGCGCTAATTGCACCATTCAAATGCATTATGGGACTTCGATGATGATGTGCGTTTTCTATTGTAGTGCATTTGTTCGCGCGGTTGGGTTGAGCTAAGGAGAAGTGCCGTTAATAAAGCGAGTGTTGACACTACGGAACTTTTTCTGATATTTTAACTTTTAATGTTTTGATGATTATGTTTTGATTTGTTTGTATTGCGATTTTAATGTTTTTCTTATTCTGTAAAACACTTTGAAATACTCTGAGTACGAATTGTGCTATACAAATAAACGTGCCTTGCTTTGACTATTAAACTTATCTCCACGGAGACAAGCAGGGGGTGGCATCAGGCCGAGTTACGGGTCAGATCTGCGCAGAGGCAAGCCCGGCAGTAAGTATGTGTGTTTTTCTAGTTAGTTTTTAGCAACAAAAACACCCATAGTGAAACAGATGCTGGTTAGAACTTAGAACTTGCTGAACTTAGAGGCAAAGCGTCGTCATGGAGACAACCAGGAAAGTAGTGGTGGGATAAGTACAAGTATTCAGTAGTAGTAGTAGTAGTAGTAGTTGTGCAATGATTAGTATAAGTGATAGTAGTACTGCTCCTAGTACTGTGTACATGGAGTAGTAGTAGTAATGATAGCAGTAACAGCATTGGTGGTAGTAGTAGTAAAAGTAATAGTGATAGCAGTAACAACAGTGGTGGTAGTAGTAGTAAAAATAGCAATAGTAGTAGTAATAATAAAATAGTAAATGTAATAGTGGTAGTAGTGATAGCAGTAGTAGTAGTAATAGTAGTAGTAAAAATAGCAATAGTAAAAGTAATAGTAGTAGTGATAGCAGTTACAACAGTGGTAGTAGTAGTAGTAGTAGTAGTAGTAGTAGTAGTTGTAAAATAGTAAAAGTAATAGTAGTAGTAGTAGTGATAGCAGTAAAAACAATGGTAGTAGTAAAAATAGTAATGGTAGAAGTAATAGTTGTAGGGATAGCAGTAAGAACAGTAGTAGTAGTAGTAGTAGTAGTAGTAGTAGTAGTAGTAGTAGTAGTAGTAGTAGGCTAATAGCAATATCTTCATGGAGACGAGCAGAAAAGTTCCATAGTACATCTTTAAGTTCATCTTTATGTTATCAAAGTTACAAGTGTTACAGTAGTTTGTACAGAAATCTACAGGAAGTGCCCGGGATCGGTATCAGCCAATCACAGCGAGGTATTTAAGACACACCCACGCACACACTCAGATAACCTCTTGGAAAACGCTTCCAAAATCCGTTCTCATGGCGACACGGCTAATCCCGTTTCCTCGATATTGTGGCCGTATTTATAGAGACAAACAAGTAAACAAAAGGATCAAAGTGAAATGGTTTTATCCGCGGAGGCCCCGGAATAGAACCACATTACACACACGATTATCCCGCCGCTCAAAACGGACACATCCAGATCGTTTTCAATTAGCGCTTATATTTACAAACTGATATGACTAACTGAAAAAAGTACATGAACTGTTACTTTACTCTGAGGTATAGCTGTACTGTAGTGGCAGGATGAGTACAAATATTCAGTAGTAGTAGTAGTAGTAGTTGTCATTGTTGTTATGAAGTGATTAGTAAAAGTGGTAGCAGTACTGCCCCTAGTACTGTAATAGTAAAAGTAGGCCTAACAGCAGTAGTAGTTGTGATAGTAGTAACAACAGTGGTGGTGGTAGTAGTGGTAGTAATAATAATAGTAATAGTAATAGTAGTAGTAGCAGTAGTAGTAGTTATTGTTTTTGTGAAGTGATTAGTACAAGTTGTAGCAGTACTGCCCCTAGTACTTTACCCTAATAGGCGTAGTAGTAGTAATGATAGCAGTAACAGCAGTGGTGGTGGTGGTAGTAGTAGTAGTAGTAGTAGTAATAAAAATAGTAATAGTAGTATTAATAAAATATTAATAATAAAAGTAATAATAATAGTAGTAGTAATAAAAATAGTAATGATAAAAGTAATAGTAGTATGTTAGTAGTAATAGTAGTAGTAGTAGTGACAGCAGTAACAACAGTAGTAGTAATAGTAGTAGTAGTAGTGACAGCAGTAACAACAGTAGTAGTAATAGTAGTAGTAGTAGTGACAGCAGTAACAACAGTAGTAGTAATAGTAGTAGTAGTAGTGACAGCAGTAACAACAGTAGTAGTAATAGTAGTAGTAGTAGTGACAGCAGTAACAACAGTAGTAGTAATAGTAGTAGTAGTAGTGACAGCAGTAACAACAGTAGTAGTAATAGTAGTAGTAGTAGTGACAGCAGTAACAACAGTAGTAGTAATAGTAGTAGTAGTAGTGACAGCAGTAACAACAGTAGTAGTAATAGTAGTAGTAGTAGTGACAGCAGTAACAACAGTAGTAGTAATAGTAGTAGTAGTAGTGACAGCAGTAACAACAGTAGTAGTAATAGTAGTAGTAGTAGTGACAGCAGTAACAACAGTAGTAGTAATAGTAGTAGTAGTAGTGACAGCAGTAACAACAGTAGTAGTAATAGTAGTAGTAGTAGTAGTGACAGCAGTAACAACAGTGGTAGTAATAGTAGCAGTACTAGTAGTAACTTTCCCTCCTGTGTACACGTATGGAGCAGGTACTTGTACTTGCTCTCGAGATGATTCAGGAGCGTTAAACAGCAGTAGATGATTCGAGTGGAGCACACAGAGGTGTATCTGTGAAACAAAGCCTCCTCCGTCTGCGGCGGCGCTGGCTCCTGTATTAATAAGGTCATCCATCAGGGCTAAAGGTTCCCGTCAGATGATTGGGCAAAGCCAATTAAAAGCTCTGTCCATTTCTCTCCGTGCGGACAGCCTAATTAAATATGTATTAATACAACGCTGTTTCTGCTCAGCCACTCCTGACTCCTGCTCCAAACAGCCGCTCCGGAGATGCCATTAAAAAGCCCGGTTACAAACTTAATGAGTGCCTTAAACTGCAGTACGGCTACGCCAATTTGTATTCACTTAAACAAGTAAGTTGGTAATATTTGCAAATAGAGTTTTTGCCAAGTTGGTTTTATCTGAGCTGGTAAAACAAAAAGAGAGTAAAGCAACAGAAGCGCGGCGGGAGCTCAGTCGGTGGAGTGTTTGTCCACTGGGCCGAAGGTTGGCGGTTAGAATGAGTACTGTCATTGTGTCCTTGGGCAAGACGCTTAACCCACTTGTATAAATGTGCGCGTGAATGGGTGAACGGTGTGAGTGCCTTGGAAGTGGAAAAGCGCTGTATAAAAATGTGACCAATGCAAAAAAATATGTAAATAATAAAAATATTTAAATGTGTACTATGCAACTACGCAGCTTGTCTCCATGGAGATGATACTGCCTTGCCTGAAAAATTCCACAGTATGGCATTAGACGTTAGGTCTTTCGAAACAAATAAACGTTAGGTCTTTCGAAACAAATAAACGTGCTTAACCAAACTGCTTTGAAATAAATAAATGCTGTATGCAACGAAATACATTTTAAAAATTCTCGACGCCCTTCCTGTGGTAACCTCTGTGAACGGGCCAGGAAATGTGGCTTAAGTGTCTTGCTCCAGAGCACAGCAACTTCACACACTGGATCACGTAGTGGGAATTAAACCTCCAACTACCCACAACTGTATAAATGAGCTACAAATGCCGTGTCACTGTTACGAGCAGCGCACAAGCTAGAACTCATCATGAACTATAATGGACATATTCTAAAACGCTCATCTCGTTTACACCACCAGGGCGGCGGCGCTGGACATCACTGTAATTCAATTCAAATTCCCCATACCCCCATTGTAACAATCCCAGCATACACCGCTATTCATTTGCACTTGAATGTAATTGGAATTCAGGCTGAAATTGAGCCCCGAGCCGCTATAGCCCATTCAAACCCGTACAAAGCCGATCATTCCGACTCTAATGGCCGCGCTATTGTGGTGGGATATACCCCGGCAATTAGGGGGATGTTGAACTTTGAACTTTGGATTCCGCCGGAGAAAGGACCCAGGCGCGCTCCGCTGGTAATCCCCCGGGAGGGAGTCCATGCGTGGGCCTGGCGGGAGCGGGCAACCTGTCCCTTTTGTGGCAGAATAATTCCTCGTACGCAGATAACGGAGCGGGTAGGAAGCGGGAATAATCGGGCCGCTGTCACCGAGACGTTTCAATCCTCTCTGGAGTTAAGGTTTGCTGTAGGGAGATATTAAAAGACGAGGGAGAAACTAAGGTAATTCGTTGAACCATTTAGCGAATTGGAAAGTAGAGCTGAACGATTTGGGAAAAATATCCAAGAATGAGTTTTCTCAGATTGAGGTTAGATTTGCGATTTATGTTTTAATTTCAGGATTCTGTTCAAAGTTTACGATTTAAACGCCTCCAGGACAATAGGTTCTGTGCTAGCGAGCTCACTGTGTCTCAAAGCTAGTGTTCAAAGTTCACAATTTAAACATCTCCAGGAGAATTGACAAAACTAACACAAGAACATTTCAGAAACTGTTTCTACAGATCTGAACTACACCGTTTTTTGTTATTATGCAGAATAAACCAGGATTTTTTGTTCTATGTGGAGGAAATTATGGTACTTCAAAAACTGCGATCAAACTTGAAGCCCCATCGGAAAGTTAGAAGGTTGGCCAAGCTACATGGTTCAACCAGCCACATCCCAGGACAGATAGAAGGTTGGCCAAGCTACATGGTTCAGTTGCAACCAGGGAGAGAACAGAGGATTTAGGGTGAAGTTCATTGCCCAAAGAAACAACAATAGTGTGCGCTTGGGTGAAGTTTGAACCATCAACCTTTCAGTAAGTGGGAAAATAACACCCAACAATGTGGCCATTATTCAGTCATTTCACACTTTGCTTGTAAGATACTTCACTATAGTCACAGCTGCCTCCATCAGCCCCTCCTACCACCATCAAACTAGGCAAACTCAGGCACAAGGAGGCTGAAGTGTCTTGCCCAAGAACGCAAAGCAGCACGTACAGGTCGGAGCGGGGTTTGAACCACCAACCCTTGAGTTTGTGCCAGACAATGCCAATCTGAGAGTATTCATCTATAGCACCTTTGAGAACATCTGGTTTAGAATTTTTTAAACAAGGAAAACATTTGTGATGACAGGAACTGTTGATAGCTCGTAGTGCCTTGCCCAAGGACACAACGACTTATTTCAACAACAAGCATGTGTTTTAGGGTTAAAAATCAAATAGAAAAATGAAAATTGCCAATGACGACATTTGTGGGGCAACAGTAGTTCAGTTGGTTAAGTGTTTGTCCACTGATCTGAAGGTTGGCGGTTTGAATCCCGCTCTCGACATAAACATCATTGGTTGAGCGGTCAGATCCACTGACCCACTGGTTGGCGGTACAATTCGAGCTCCCACAGATGAATGCTGTCGTTGTGTCCTTGGGCAAGACACTTAACTCCCCTCGCCCCCAGTCTCTGTGAATGGGTGAGTGATTCCTTGATGTAAAGCGCTTTGAGCCTTGAACATGGAAAAGCGCTAAATAAAAATGTGACCTTTTACTATTTACCAAGACATAATCTAAAAATGTAAATCCAAATTTGTTTTGTTGCTCGCATATATCAAATTTAACCGCAGTACAGCACGTGCGTTGCTGATTTTCACTGGGCTGTGTCTAGTCTACAGGTGCGGGCGTATTTTAATGTGTTTTTTGGGGGCGGTCCGACCGTCGGAATTGCACCTTGTCAGAGTGACCGGCCAGCTGGGACCAAATAACAGCTTGTGCTCCGAGACCCCCCTCCTACCTCAGCTGGACACACAAACAAAGTCAAATATATACGATGTCGGCAGGAATATTAAACCAGGGAGCAAAAGTTCGGATTTGGACTTTTCTGGAAGTTTTTGTTTAGTAGTAGCAGCAGTAGCAGTAGTAGTAGTATTAGTAGTAGCAGTAGTTGCCATGGTACCTTATAGATTTTTAATACCACATGACATAATTTAGGTTGAAGGAAAAAATTATCTAACAGCCTAACCCTTTTTTTTAGTTAACAGTTTGGGTTGCCAAGTAAAGTGTTACCAATGGCAACAATCAGCAAGAAAGCAAATAAATGAATTCAACTTTTGTGAAAGCTTTTGTGTCATAAAATGTAAAAAGTATAGTTTTCAGGAGAGACATTGACAATATTCTCTGATCTAGAAGTAATAGTAGTAGTAGTAGTAGTAATAGTCAGTAAACCGAACAGATCAAATAATACGATGCCATAATTCAGGTTGGAGGAAAAACATATTGGGCCTGACCCTTTTATTAGTTAACAATTTGGGTTGCCATGTAAAAAAATCAGCCAAAAAGCAAATACTGTAGATATCGTAGGTTGTAGTTGGAATGACCTACGAGAAAATTTGATGATGGAACAAATGGGCAAAGAGCATGATATTTGACAATAATCTCTAGAAGTAGTAGAAGTAGTAGTAGTAGTAGTAGTAGTAGTAGTAGTAGTAGGAGTAGTAGTAGCAGTAGTAATCATTAAACTAGACAGATCTATTTTTTTTCCTATCAAACAACACCACATTACATAACTTAGGTTGAAGGAAAAAAGGAAAAATCATACTGAGCCTAACCCTTTTATTAATTAACTATTTGGGTTGCCACGTAATCAGCATCAATATCAAAAAATCATCAAGAAAAGCAAATAAAAGCGACATATTTTATACGTTGTCGGTAAGAATATTAAACCAGGGGAAGAAACTTTTGATTTCAACTTTCCTGAAAGCTTTCGTCCCATAAAGGAGGAAGGCAGCGTTCAAGGGAGATATTGTAGGTTGCAGCTGGAATGACCTACGAGCCTCAAGGGTAAAGACTACAGTAAAGAGAGGACACAGTCGTGCACTTTATCTATAGAAGTGTGTCTCCTATGTGATCGCAAAGGAGCAGAGGACAAAGACAGTCCCCTAATTAAGCCATAAACTGGGAGGACGGCGGCAGAGTTGGTAGGAGTTAGCGAGGAGTGAAGCAAGTTTTACCCTCGAAAGTCGGCGAAAAGTTTAAGCACAAGTCCGAGAACGAGTAGAGGTGGGAGAAATTGTTGTTTTGAAGTTACGCGGGATTAGAAAATCAAAGGCGTCGTCGAACAGAAACTGAAAAAAGGTGGTTTTAAACTGCACATGGTTCAGTGGTTCATATTTGTGTCTCAACCAAGACACTTTTTGACGGATTGCAAAAGTATCTTCTGGTTTTAAACTGTGTAAAGAAAAAGTATAATTTATTTCAGACGTTAATTCTTGTCAGTATTGCCCACCTCAATGCAGTGCAGTACAAGTGCTACGATAAACAGAAGTTACAAGTACCAGTCGTGGAAGGTAAAGTACAAGTAGAAAAGTACAGTACTTAAGTATAAATATCTGCAAATTACTTTTTACAGTGGATACTTTTTACTTCTACATTTGAGATCAGTATCTGTACTTTCTACTCCACTACATTTTTGAGCTGGACTGAAAGTAAAAAGTACTTTTCATATGATTTGAGGGTTATTTTTTGTACTTTCTACTCCACTACATTTTTGAGCTGGACTGAAAGTAAAAAGTACTTTTCATATGATTTGAGGGGTTATTTTTACCATGTTTGTGGTAACATCCTGACTAAAATTTTCGAGTTCAAGCTTCGGATTTGAGCAAAACAAAAATAAATATACAAAATTCATTTGAAAAGTTAAGAAATTGATTTGTGTTTTTTCTGTTGATCAAAATGTGCCTAATTTTTTTTATCAATATCACTACATTTAACACTTACTTTTTTACAATTAAAGTACATTTTTAAACGGGTACTTTTACTTAGAAAACGGATACTTATACTTAAGTAGATTTTTTCATGTGAAACTTTTACTTTATCTGTACTTTCACTTAAAATTCAGTACTTCTTCCACCACTGACGAGTACCAGCACAGATAAGTTCAACTACTACAACTATATCTAATACTACTAGTCCTATTACAATTTCTATTACTACAATTACTATAACAAATGCTATTGCTACTACTGCTGCAAATACTACTACTGCTACTAGTACTACTACTACCTTTCCTAATACTATTACTAAAATTTCCATTACAATTTCTACTACTGCTGCTGCTACAACTGCTGCTACTACAATTACTATGACAAATGCTATTGCTACTACTACTACTACTACTACTACAAATAAGTAAGTTCAACTACTACAGCTATATCTAATACTACTAGTCCTATTACAATTTCTATTACTACGACAAATGCTATTGCTACTACTACTGCAACTACTACTACTGCTACTACTACTACTAGTACTAATTTTCCCAGTACTATTACTAAAATTGGCATTACATTTGCTACTAGTGCTGCTGCAGCAACTGCTACTTCTGCTACTACTACAATTACTATGACAAATGCTATTGCTACTACTGCTACTACTACTACTACAACTAGTACTACTACTGCTACTACTACTTTTCCTAATACTATTACTAAAATTTCCATTACATTTGCTACTACTGCTGCTAGTACTACAGATAAGTAAGTTCAACTACTACAGCTTTATCTAATACTGCTACTAGTCCTATTACAATTTCTATCACTACACTTACTATTACAACTAGCTATTGCTACTACTGCTGCTGCTACAACTGCTACTTCTGCTACTACAATTCCTATGACAAATGCTATTGCTACTACAGCTACTACTGCTACTGTTGCTACAAATGCTGCTCCTACTGTTACTACTACTACACACCACATATATTACTTCCACCGCTGCTACTATTATCTGGCCACTCACCGCGACACAGACATTTGTTTACATTTGACCAGTACCTCCGGCGCACCCCCCCCCCCGCCTGGTCCAC